>VYZT01028711.1:249656-316029 GCA_013400735.1 Pomatostomus ruficeps | reverse complement strand
CCGTGGGGTGGAAAACCGATACCCGGGGGGGGTGGGGAGGGGACATAGCAGAGCCTGGCCATGAGATAGACCAAAACTGGCCAGAGCACACCGCAAAACTCCCTGCCAAAGGAATCACAGTATGTACTGTGCTGGGACATCACTGGAGACTTGCGGCTTCAGCCAGACTCATTTCACGTCCTTGTTGGTCAGGACTTGAGAGGATGTAGAGATCCATCCAGACAGGGCTTACAATAGCATAAGGGCTTCTTTAACGTGCAGATGTTTTTAAGGAGTTGCATTTCCAGATTGGCTTCTTCCCTATATCCAGTAATGCATTTTAATTGCTAAAGCAACTAATGGAGAAGATAAATAAATAAATAAATAAATAAATAGATAAATAAATAAATAAAGAAAAGCAAGCACAGTCTTTCCCAAGCTTAAGCAATGATTTAGAGGATGATGTTAGGCAAGTTTTGGTAGTAATTTTCCTATTTGTAAGATAGAGATCTTAAGATTAATCACAGTGGGCCAGTTCCTTAAGGATGTCATGAAGGTTAACTCCTATTAGAAAGTATTCTGAGCTAATCAAAGAAAAGGTTCTACCCACACGAACATAGTGGGAGGCTTAGCATTTCTCTGCTCAGCTATAGTGACGACATTTGAGATCGTGACTCCTGTTCCCAAACACGAACAATACAGGATTTCAGCCGGGGAGGTAGGAGTGAAGCAGTGCAAGAACACATCAGGAAAGAGATAACTGAGGGCACCATCTGCTCAGACCCTCAATGGCCAGCAGAGCAGGACCTCTGCATTTCCAAGGGCATATTTACATCAGTATATATTCCCTCAGGCTTCAGAAAGGTGCAGTTTAAACAGCACATGAAGCACAGAAAAACAGAAAGATGCCCCCCTTTCCTTTGACAGCAGCTCTGCTGTCAAAGCTGTGTGCTTGGCAAGGGCAAAGTATCTGACAAAGTCTGCTCAGACGGTATTTGAAATCACAAAAAGCTCTGCTTGAATAACGTCACCTCGAGACCGCGTCTGAGCCTCCCTCAGAGATGCACAGCTGCTTGTGCTGGGAGCCTCTCCAGTGAGGTGTGCACCATGGGGTCACAACAGCTGTGGAAGAGCTGCTACAACCCAGCCACAAGTGCCCCCAGCTGTGCCCTTGGCCTTATTATCACGTCGTGTCTCTCATATCAGCCCTCTCTGCTCCCAGTCCTTTGTCATGCCAGTAATCCCATGGCCTCCCAAACAAGTCCTTAGCTTCCTTTCATCACCACTAATCCCAAACCCATTTATTTCCTGCTTGCTTGAAGATGGACTCATCACCATTACCTGTAATGACTCCTCTTATACAGGCCCCCAACTTCTACCACCATATCAGCTTCTTCACACCCTGGTCATATCCCAGTCAGTTTTCCAGCACTCTCCCACTCCTAAAGACCACTACAAACAGATGAGTAACTCTCAAATTGAATTTTCACTTGTTTTTAATAGAGATAGTGAGTTCCCTGTGTGATAACTTTTGCGTGTCATTGTCATCACCATCATTTTTTCCAGTACTCAAAAGCCTTTAAGGCTCTTTGCTTTATGCCAAAACAATTTTGCTGTTTAACAAAGGGAGGCAGAACCCTATCAGTTTTCTCAGTTGAAATTTGGTGCAAAATAAATATTGGAAACCACCAGCATAATCAGTTCTTAATCCTGTGTTACTCTGCAATATGTTCCAGTGCTCAGTGGTCCTTATCATTAGAAAATGTTTCTGATTGCTAAAATAAATCTTCCTTGCTGCACATTAAGCTTGTTACATGTGCTATTGGCACTAGTTATAGACAACTTTTTGTCACAGTCTCCATTGCAGCTACATTTTACATATTTGAAGACTGTTTCCTTTCCTTTTCCAGAGTAGATACAGTCTCATTTTTTGATTTTCCCCCTGAGTTCACATTTACTAGACCTCTAATCACTCTTGTTGCTTTTGTCTGAGCTTTCTCCAGCATGTTAGTAGGGCAGCTAAATATATTGCTGCTCTTCTTTGAGATTCAAATCGGTCTTTATGCTATGAATTATCCCCAGAGCTCCCATAGGCTTGGTTACCAGTCTATTCACCTAAATCCTTTGCTAAACCACACTTTCTAGGATAAAGCCCCTATTTCTGTAGGTAAGCTGCCTTTATTTATCCATAGCTTCACGGTCTTTCATTTGGCTGTCGAAACGTGTACTGTTTAACTGACCTTCCTTTAACACGTAATCCGGATCAATTTTTCTAGCTGACCTATCCCTAATGCTTCTTCACCAGTTTTTTTGTTATCTCCAGATCTTCCACCAGGACCAGAAAGAAAACCTGTGGGACCCTGCAAGGAGCAACCCCCAGGACAACAAACTCTCATTTACAGGTAATATTTAATCTATTCAGGATGGGCTCTTTTGACTTTGTAGATCTCATTTATTTTCACAGCACCGTGTGGAGTGAAATCACTTCTTACAAAACCCTGAATGTGTTGTGTCATCGCATTTACCCTTACCAAACCTGAGATCTGCTCAGGAAGCAATAGCAAACCTGCTATCTGGAAAGAACTTACAGCTTTCTTAGGGAGTGGCAAAGAGTTTGAGAAACAAAAGCTGGTGTGTTGCTTGGAAAAGAAAGAGAAGTATAAAGGCAGGAAAACTATTAGACATAGGAGGAATGTATCTGTACTCATTTCATAAAGATACGAATTAAGTACTGGAAGTGACTATCTAAATTGATTGCATCTGGTAAGCATTAACTGAACACACATTTCTGAACTGTTTGGTGCTTTTTTGATCCCATTGGGTAGTCAGCTTCTGATATTTCCACTGAACCATGTTTAATCACATTTAGCAATATTTTAGTGATAAGTGATAGCTCCACTTCCAGCCTTTGATGTATATGATTATATTACCTCCTTCTTCAGTGAATGCAAAAATCTACTGGTAACTGGTACTATTGACGTCTGAGGAAGTCAGGGCTGTTATTGTTTCAGTGTTCAACATGCCGCTGCTGCTGCTGCACCGCTTTGATCCATGCCCTTACGTGGCTTTTTAAAGCGGAGGAGGGTGGAGGGAGAAGGGTTACTGAGCTTGTAAACATTTCTATTACATCAGATTAATTTCTCTGCCATGTACAATCTGCTGGTGTGACTCAGACTTTCACATTTTATGAAGTCAGTTATGTCTACCAGGACTACAACCATTCTGAGAAATTCTAGATAAATGTGAATTAGTTTTATTCTTATCTTATTACACAATGTACAATTGTATAAAAAAAAATGCCCTTTTGTTGACTTTTAGTGCAGATGTGCAACCACTGGCAGATAATGAGAACAACATGTTCCCTGTCTCACCAGCTCTTTTCTTCTTTGGCTGAAAGTCTTAACCCAGGTTTAGGACTAATTCATGCTCATTCATGGTGTCCTCACCTGCTCTCCACCCACCTCTCAACTTTTCTTTTTTTTTTTCACTGGAACTGCACCACAGTGACCTGAGATAGAAGCCACTAAATAGCTGGAGTCATGTTTCCCAGAGTAGATCACTCAACCACTTTTACTCTGGGAAATAGGGCATGCTTTTTTGCCCTAGCATGTTTATGTGAAGATCTGGTCGGGACAATTTATTTTTGTCCTTGATTTGGTTTAGGGCACTGTCAGTAGCATGGGAAAAGTGATAGTTATTACTGACACAAATATTAATATCTCATACGAAGTAATCTGAGGCACCACATGTAACATTTTCCCTTCAGGACTTTCTGGGCAGGATTTTCAAATGCTCCACTTCATGACAGCCCAAGTTTACAACTGGTTTGTTATTTCCCACACATTTTCTTACCAAATGTTTCCACAGTTGTCTGCTATTCAAATAAGGTCTTACTAGAGTGGTGGTAGTTTTCATTGGTTAGGGAATAAGCAGGGTTCAAGGGTTGCTGCTGATATCTTTAGTAATGGTTGTGATTTCTTCAGCTTTGAGGTAAACAGTGTTTTTCTTTCTGGATGACCTACCTGCCTGCCTCACAAAGGCACATCACCATTTCTACTTTTCTGGCAACAGTAAATAGGACTCATTCACTAGCCCCAGGCAGAGGAAAAAACTGCACCACATCCTTGAAGAAAACATGATGATGATTTGGAGGAAGGCCCCAGATACTCCCCCAGGGTCCTGCAATGCATCAATGCAGCTCTGCAGCATAGAGAGTCAAAACCCATGTTTTTGAAAAGTGCAGCGTGGGACTCACAGACAAATAAAGACAGTGAGTGAGAAAGAAAGTATCATATAAAATGATCCTTACCAGTCCTTCACATAGTTGACAGGACATCATTCTGTAACTGCTACTAAGCAAAGAAGCCACTAAAAACTATACAAGAAACTATTCAAGATACTCACTAATTCAGCCATCACAGTGGGCTGCAGCTCTGAGTTATCTGCTAGGGTCATGCACAAAAAATCATCGACACACACACCAGGGTCTCACATGGGAATGGGAAACAGGACTAGAATACAAATCAAGCAAGAAGCTTTCATTGCCCTGAACAAGATTCTTGGTCTTTCTTTCTGCACCTGTATTTAATCCCACACTCAGGGCCAATTTTGAATGCAGAAGCCTCTGGGAGGACAGCCCAGAGCATAACCCCCTTTCCTTCGGGAGAAGGGGGACCTTGGTGTGGGTGTGCAGGATATGAGCCTAAAGATGCTCTATTTGTGGAAAAGCATTTTCGTTTTAACCAACCTGTATTTGACAGGGTTTCTCCTGAAACAACAGCCTCCCTGAGGGCAGGTAAATGTGACTGTGGCAGCAGTTGGCGTCCCCGGGGGCCTTCCTGCATCTAGGATACAATTAGATACATTTGTCTGCAAATGCTTTAAATATTTCAGCTAGTATGCCATTAAGGAATAAGAAAGGGTTTTATGTGAAGAGCAACTCAGAGCACTACAAGGCAGCCAATATCACAGACAAGGCATAAGAATGATTTGGGATAGATAATGGCTGTGAGTAATGTTATAAATGATCTCATCGACTTTTTATTCTTTTCTTCTGTGAAGTAAATGACCTTCCTTCTCCCACTTAGGGAGCTGTGTGGTCATTACAGTGTGAAAAATGTTTCTCTCAGTCAGGACCACTCAGTACCTTTTTACTGAGGTCCACTGGATAATTTTAATGACGTCTGCTCATTTTCACTCAGCTCTTTCTTGTGGTGCTGCCAAGACATAGCGAAGACAGCAAGGAACCAGGGCTCTCTCACAGGGGTGCAGGAGGCTTCACACGTCTGGGTCTTCTCTGGTGTCTGAAACATCACCGATGCCTTTTCAACTCCAGATTCAGTGCTACTGTTCTTATCAACAGCAGCAGGGAGATTTACTCATATTACAGCTGAATTTATAAGCGTCAGTGAGAACCACGACATAAAATGATGAGACACTACACCCCTGCAGCAGCAAACAAAATATCCGTCTTTGGAAGAAGATCTGATGTGCAATAATGTGAACACACCAGGCGTGTGAGGATACAGACAGTGGCAGACTTGTGTGAGCAGGAGGCCAGAGAAAAGAGTGTGTGACCCATAGCACCAATGTGATGCTACCAAGTGGGTTATCAGTGGACATTGCACAGTGTCAGGAGTTGTCTCAGGCTTTCTCCTCACCTTTCCAGGCTGTGTCTTGCAGGTGTCACCTCTTTCACCTCTGTCACTGCACACATAGACATATAGTCACAAAGCTGTAATGTGGAAGTTCTAATTTGAGACATGCCTAGAGTCAGGGCTGCCCCAAGATCCTGTCTTTGCTATCTTTCTGTGTTAAGGCCATGACAAATAAGTTCCATTCAGAAAAGAATCCCACTCAGGACCCGCTTAAAATCTTTTCTTCCCTCCTTATTTAGTAAAATTTTCCTCCTTTCCATCTCTGTGATATGTGCAAGTGATGTGAAAACAATTATATCTTCATTACACTTTTGTTTTCAGAAGATACTGGCACAGATCTCATGAAAGGAGGCCTTGTGCCCTGGTCAGGTTTTATTTTTCTGGACATCTAGTAATGTGTGCATAGCGTACAAAAGCCTTACATACTTGTTATAAGTTTAAGCATTTGTAATAATTTATTCAAAATTGTTAGACATCATGGCTAAAAGTCCAACTGAAACATCTTTCGGAAGACTAACGTTCCCCTCCCCCCCACCCCCCAAATATTTCTGGGATACAAATTATTCAAATCCTTATTAATCTCACCCATTCTGCTAGTCAAAGCCTATCTGAAGGATTCCTGCATGGAATAAGATTCAGCACACATTGCAACAATTGTGCAACTTCTTTTGATTACAAATTGCTATATTTACCACAAAAACTTTGTTTCAGTCATAGTCCCCTTGCAAGTGTGTTTCAGCTTAAAATGTCAGTTAAAGCACTCCACCAAAACCTGAAACCCTGCCTCCTTTTTCATTCAGAATTTGTTTTGGCAAGCTCCCCTCATATCAAGCAGAGACACCACCAGCCCAGACAAAAGCTTCACAGTTTGACTCAATAAGTGTGTCATCTTCACATAAAGGAATGGATAAAGATGCAAACAAGCCATTGTCCTGACATGTCATGTAGCTTTTAGGCAGGACACTTTGTTCAGCCTCTAAGCAGAGGCCACCAGACCAAGGCTGGCAGTGATCAGCGCTGCTGAGCTTAAACCTTTTAGTCATGGCAGTCCTGCAGGGATCCTCAGATCGTTCTGCCATAAGCAGCTGTGGTGGCCACACAGAAGCAGATGACATCCCAGGTCAAGTTCTGGTGCATTTCTGGTGCTCACACTGACACTGTGGTCTCCTGCCCTGTCCCATCTCATGGTGTGGTGGGAACACACTTAGGTACACCCACCCTGAACACTGGAAACCTGCCAGAGATAAACCCACAAGTGCCCATCACTGTTTCATGGCCTTTCTGCCAGAACATAACAATTGCTTCCCAAGGCTTTCTCTCCTTTCTGTAGAAAAGGCCTGACAGCACTAGAATATGGGCTGCTTGCTGGTGCCTGGTGAGGGTGGCTCTTCTGACAGACTATGAGATGTAATTAAGACACAGGCAAGTGACTCCCATATGGCACAGGCTGACCGGTTCTGTGCAGAGACCTCATGCTAGACTAGTAAATTATCACATCATATTTCCAGGAAGAGGAGATGCTGTGTTCATGCCATGTTAGAGTACACTCTCTGCTACGTTTAACAGAATATTTCTTTCAAGTTTATCAGTGTTTTTCAGAACCCACAGACCAAAATACCTAATGTAGCTCATTTACCTTATTCTCAAGATCATTGAATATTGGTGCCTACAATTTATGGCCATTCAGGGTGAAAGATTACCTGGATTTGAGAGAGATGTTGTTGTGCAATAAATGTTCACGTTTGAAGTTGAAAAAAAAGATGATTTAGTGGAATACTGATTTTAGAGGGAGAGAGGGAATTACAATTGGTTATTGGAGTTAGTCCAGCTAGAGATGAGTCAAAGCAAATGAGAAGATTCATGCACTTATGTTAGGAACTTAGTTTCCCTTACTTAGATAATTACTTATCTGTCATTGTAGAAAACCTTACAAATGCAGATGCAATGACCCTGTGAGATAGGGAAGGGTTGTTATCTTCCATTATGCTCACAACAGAGGCCCAGAGCATTCAGGCAATACCCACACAGTTTGCTGAGGTTCCTCTTGAAGACCACTACCATGGTCCAAGATGTTAGGGCACCGCAGCTGCCATCAGATCAGGGATATGGTTGACCACCTCAAAGGGTCATTCTCACACTACCCCAATAGCTGACATGTTTACATCCTCTGATCTCAGTTCCTGGAAGTATAGACACGTTAGGTATCCAAATCCCTGCAGGCCTTCAGCTTCCCACTGACCATGGTGCTGTGATAGACTGATACGGGTGAGCAGAATGGGACCTTTTAGAAAAGGGTATGATATCACCCGTGTTGTGATCAAACACAGGGAGCACCAGGAAGACTGCTTTCCTGCTGTGGTGCTCTCCAGGGGGTACCGCGCATCTGTCCACAGTTCCAGGGACTGTCTGGGCTGCTCCAAGGCACGGGTGGGCTGGCGAAGTTCCCGTAGGGGTTCACCCAACCCACTCATGTTCCAGGCATGCCAAAGAAGGAGAGACAAGGCGGAGGGGTGTTCCCAGATGGTTTATTCGGCACTGGGGTTGTGCCGGGGAAGCACTGACATAGTGTGTTACAGTTAGATAAATACTGGCAGGACAGGGCAGGGGAAGGGTACAACATCCAACAGGGGAGGGAGAGCTAGGTTTGAATTTGGCAGGCTTTGTGTAGGATTACACAATACAGAGCCCTCCATGGGGTGGAGAACCGATACTGACCGGGGGGAGGGTACATAGCAGAGTCTGGACATTTGATAGACTGAAACTGGCCAGAGCACAGCGCAACATTCTCCCCCACACCAGGAGCTCTAAAACTTTCTAGAGCCTCTTTCCACCAAGCTCAGACCTGTCAAGCTCAGGGCACCTACCAGGACCCTCACTTCTTTTTGCACAGAGGAGATGGAAGACAATGCATGAGCTAAGAGTTTGCCCAAGGCCGCAAATCAAAATAATAAGCAGATGTAGAGTGCAAAACTATTCTGCAATTGTCAAAAGCAAAAACTTCTGTTTTCTAATGCAAGAAAATTATAATGTTCCCCTGCAGAGAGGCTAGGGCCAAGGGGTAAACCCAAAACCAGTCCATATTTAACAGCTTTGCACCATTAATGACTAAAAATAACACTAAGCTTTTACAAAAGTTCCAGACTTTCTCATTGGGGAATGCACAGATAATAGAGGTATTTTCATATCACTTTTTTTTTAATTTGGGCCAGCTCAGACAAAGCACAGACCACACACTGAAAGACTGGTCACTCTCTATTACAACAGCCATCTGGAATCCCCTCAGACTAGATGTGCCCAGGCCATCACTGGTTTATGACTGGAATAGGCCACTGCAGAAGAACAGAAAACATAAAATTATAATGTGACCAAAAGCTTAAAAATAAGTAAGAAATATAATCTGCCCTTTTAGCACTTTCTTGGGGTCTGAAGAAATTCAATAAATAAAGAATGAGAGCCACTAGCCCTTTCTGACTTGCTATGTCAGGTTTCAAATCCAGATTACGAGCTATCCATCCATCTTTTTGGTAATGTGGATCTGTTTCCATCATCTATAAAAGAACAGAGACAGGACAGTTTACCCTACCATACAAAAAAAAAACCACAAAAAAACCCTAAAAAAACAAACAACAACAAAAAAAGAAAAGAAAAAAAAAAACCCTAAAAAAACAAAGGAGCAGAAATATCCACAGAATATCCTACTGGTCTTCCTCTGGGTCCTGTTCATATTTTTCATGCTGTCCTTCACCAACCTGAAGAAGCACTGCCAGCTCACTTGCCTGGCTCAGAAGCCAAAGTCCCACAGATGGGGCTGCCTAGTAAGAGCCCTTGGGCTCACAGTGGTGACACCAGCTGCTGTCACCCCTCTCTGATGCACAGAGGAGGTGTGGGGAAAACTATGGCTTGTGCATGCGTGGTCTTGCACAAGGTGGTACAGAGGCAAGACCTGGCAGTCACATTCTTCCTGCCAAGCATCCTCAGGACTGCCTGCATTGCTACTCCTCAGGGTCTTCCCTTCTCCACGCAGTGGTGGCTTTTCCAAAGCAGCAATCCTGTACTTACTCTTTCAATATGAAAAGGAGGGCCAGGATTCCAGACGGGCCATACACAGGGATACATCTTGTGTCCATGCCCCCATGGTTCTGTGGAGGCCAACTGCAAGAAGATGCATGAGGATATGAGAGGTCTTGTCATAGTTTTCTCACAGCTTCAGAGCTGCATGCACTACTCAGAGCAAAGTCCAGAGAGGGTATTGCAGATCACTATCTATCTTTCCAAAAGCGGATGCTGTGCAGGACAAACATAAGGCCAAGTTTCTTCCAGGTTTCATGCCTAGAGATGTTAACTGAAGTGCACACTGCGTTGGCAGCTGGGCACACAGGCAATGAAAAAAATCAGCCTTAAATTTTCCAGCAGGGCCACTTTTGTTCGATTGTGTTTGATAGAGGCTGACGATGGCCCAGGAGAAAAGCACAGAGTAAGATATTGAAATTCAGGTCTCTAAACACAGCCATCAGTCTCCTCACCTGGCTGTCCTCATCACTGCCGTGTCCCCTTATGCAGATGCCTATGCACAAAGTAACCCCTATTTGAAACAAAACAAAGGGAACTTTTTCTCATCACCTGCGGGGCTTTGTAACACATGACATTGTTTTCCTTCCAAGCATAACAAAGGTCTGTGGCAGGATTTATCGGCGCACCAACAACACTCTTTATTCAGCGCAGGTGAGAGAACAAAGCGGTGCCTCCCTGCCTGCCCTCGAGGACCATACACGGTGACTACACAAACATTAGCAATATGTGTAGCTGTTGCACTGTGCACTTTCAGGGTGGAAGTGTCAATCTGATCTCCTGGAAGGGTATTTTTCATGATGCCTCATGACATAATCATCTTGTAGCATCTTTAATTTAAAATAATAGCTCCTGCAGAGGATTGCTCTCGCAGTCTTCCCAACCTGAAGAGCTCAAGCAGGTAGATGGCATACAGACAGCTATACCTTAGAGGATTCCACTCATGGCTCTTTCATTGTTTGTTTGATGGCAATGCAAAAAAGGTGCAATCGAGATCAGCATCAATTGTACTGTGTGTCACCCAAATGCACAGAGAGATGTAGATGCAGGTCTGAAAATCTGTAGGCATATTTAACTAGCTGCTTTTGATCTGTACAGCACCATGAGGCAACAGCAACTCTCACCAGACAGATGAGCAGAGGCTGAAGGAGCCAGAGGTCAGGTCTGTACAGTGTAATCTGCAGACACATGCACTACTGACACTATTAAACAAGGTGATGTCAAAGAAAAGCTATCAGATGCATCAAATCATAGATCTGCCTACACAGTGTATCCATTCTTAGAGTGATTTTAAATTAATTTTGGCCTAGGAACCCCAAAAATATACATTTGCATCTTTCTTCACACAGAAGCAGTGCCTGACCTAATTTACAGCAGGGACGTACAAGCAACACTGTCAGCACAGGTATGGGGAAGAGTCCCTGCAGGGGGGAAAAGAGTGGCTGAAGATCAGGTGGAGGTCCCTGATTTGGCATTGACACCAGCACTGGGGTGTCAGGAGCATCAGGTCTGGGCACCCCCACTGCTGCCAGGTAAGATGTGTCCATTCACAGCTGTGTCCACAAGAGGATCAGGGTGGAGAGGAGGAGTATTAGAGCAATCCAAAAGAGGAAAGAGATCATTAGCTGCACAGGAATGCTGTTTTTAGGTACTGTCTGCCATTTCTTTTCCTCCTTTTATTCTATTTCTCTGGCATGAATAATTTAGAAAATTAATAGATTAAAAATTAATATATGCCATTGTAGAATGTGCATGAAGGCACATTGCAAGAGATTATCCTTTCCCCATTCATATTATGGGCCCAAATCTGACCTTAGCTCCCCCACTGGACTCAAACATTTTTATTCTTCCTTTGTGCATTTTGGATCCCATAGCTCAAGGGAAACTGAAAAAAGCTGGGAAATGGAATTACCAGTCTAAAAACAAGACAGATCATGACTGTGACATTTCTACACTAAAAACTAAAAAATAAAAGCACAGAGAAAAGAAGGACTGACTGAAAGGATACATGAAAAATTGCCCCTTGAGAACCTGTTTCTGTGTCTTTTGGGATTAATTTAGTCGAGGAGAGGACTATGGATACATTATAATGCCTGCTGTTTCAACTGAAGGGTATTCTAAGCAAACAAAATCTTAAAAATACACAAAATCTTAAAAATACACAAAGCAAAGCCATAAGCCCAAGCAAGATGGCTTTGAAGTAGTATGTTTGATCATCCTGTATCTGGTACAAAAGTTTCTATTCAGTTCAGTTCACAACAGTTTAAACAATGTATTTTTAACAGGGAAGGAAAAGAAAAATAAGATATTTCATGGTAAGCCACATGGCTAATGACTATTCGCAAGGAATTGCAGTGCACTCACTGGGAAGGCACATTTTATGATCCAGCCTTTGGGCTTGAGACAAGTTCCAATTTTAGTAGAATCCATTCAATGCTTAATTTTTCCAGGGTAAACTCAGTGAATTCTTGTCAGTGCTCTATCTGTATTTATACTATTAGGATTCCCATCACTGTATTTTCCTAACTGCTATTGTGTGTGAACTTTCATGAGAACTTTCTTTATAATCTGCCTGATATGGATGTGGAATGTTTTGGTCAGGGTGAGGCTAAAGTCTGATACAGTACACTCAAAATTTTCCACAATACAGGCTAGCTTTTGCCTGGCACCAGTTGATCAAACCCTTGTTTCAAATCTTTGCAAACTGTTTGAGCTCTGTTCACTTTAGGTTCACCCTCTGCTTTTATCTGGTTTCCCCCTATTCTCATTTCTTACCCCTTCTCCCACTTGTCTTTTATTTCCACTTGCATTGCAGCTTTCCAACTGGAGATACAGCCCTACAGAGGAACCCCCAAAGACCTAAAATCAAGACACAAATCACACAAGAAGCATGCAGTTAGTCTCGTATTTGCTACTGTCACATTATTTGCTGCGCTTAAACATAGCATCCTGTTTCTGCCTGGATCCAGAGCTAGATGAAGACACTTTGGCAGCTGAGGCCACCCTGCTCTCCTTTTTTCTTTAAGCCTTGCTTTGTGTCCCTTCTCCTCCCCTGCCACAAGCACTGAGTATTCAGGCTGGAGAGACATAGAGCAGTGGGGCAATCCATGGGCTGGGGGCAGGTCCCCTCATTGCCACTGTCCCAGCGAGTTTCTCCCCTCTTACAGAGAAATGCAGCTGCAGCAGCAGCAGCAGCAGCTAAATCCGGGAAGGTGAGGGGTCTGTGAGGTAACCCCCCTACAGTAAGGGACAGCTTTTCTCTGCATGTCTCTATCACAAGTCTTCCCCTGGGTGGCTTTTCAGGGCCTGGACCCCTCAGTGTGGAGAGGCTGGAGCTCTGCAGCTGTGTTGCATGGGGCAAGAAACTGGGTGGGGCCTCTCCTCTCTACAGCTTAATCTTAAAAACAGAGATGCTGGGAATATGTCCTTGTATTCAGGGCTCATCCCAGAACCTTTGGTACCCTCATCCTTAACCCTGAGGAGACTACGGTCCCACAGGACTCTCATAGTTGCTACCATCACCAGTATCCCAACAACATCAGAAGACAGAAGGGCTGCAGCATATTTACCTCCTCCTGGTGCCTGTCTTCTTAGGAGTATCAAGGAAAAAGTCTCCAGCTTACCGATTGTTAAGGGTTTTTTTTTTTTTCTGGCTCTCTATCTGTCCAGCAGAAACCACCTGCTGGTTTTGCAGTGTCTGGCATGCTCAGGTTACAGTTTTGCTGGCACTTCAATAATTTTATTTATGATTGTTATGGTTGATTTACATTGTCCCACTCCATGGTGTACACGTTGGCCTTGAAGAGCAGTTGCTCACAAGCCTCGTCCCCCAGCACAGCCGCATTTTCCATGGTGTGCCTGATCTACATGTAATTCACGGCTCAGCTGGGATTTCTGTGGCATAAATAGCATTACACCATTATGAAATGACAACAGATGCCAGAGCTGTTATCTGTCAAAGTGGAGCCCGAGAGTGCAACTTCTACCAGACTAGCAGCAATTAGGTTTGCAAGTGTAACCAGATCCTATTGTTAATCCCAATTCTGTTTGGGCATCTGTAACAACTGGTTATTTTGTAAGACCACAATGGCTTCCAAGTAAGAAATCACAGCATTCTCATTATGTGCTGAGTATTCATCACATCAGATCCATTTCTCAGCATTTAATATTAATTACTAGCTTGGGTTTGTATTAGCTGAGAGCTAAATGATGTAGTACTGCAGAAAACTATTAAGATCTGCGTCACATAGGCAAACATGACCATCCACTTCCAGAATGTGAAATGAATAATGAGTGGGTATAAAGGAGTTCTCAGAAACCCCAGCTGAATGCATTCAAGAGAAGTGCTTCCTCTTTAATGGGCTCTCTGCCAGAATGACACATCACTCTGCCTCACTGAAATAATTTATAAACAGTCCTTCACAACACTCTTTTCTCTCTTGTGTGTGCTGCTTCTCCTCACAGGGATAGCTGCAGAGGGAGGATGCACCTGACAGTAAAATGCTGCACTGGTCAGAATAGCAAAACTCCTGGAGAAAGCAAGAACCTAGCTCTCCCCAGGACCAAGCCCAAAGGAAAAGGGAGGGCAGGGTGATGTGAAAAGCAGAGTTGCATAGAAGGAGTTGGCTACTGACCAAATTCCCAATTCTTTGAGGTTGACTTGGGTTTTCCACTTGGAAGCACTGCTTTGGTTTCAGATTGTAATGCAATATCTGAAAGCATGCTGTGTAGCTCCCTGCATTCCTGGAGAAAGCCAGGACGCAGCTGGAGGCTGAAGTAAAGGTCTGTGAGGTTTATGCAGCCTTCCCCCCGAGGGATGGTGCCGAGGTGTATCAAAGAGAGTCTTTAAAGGGAGGGAAAGGAGCTTCTTAAAATCTCTGTGTACCTTCCCCTCCCTTCCTCTCTTTCTGCCCAAGCACGCTCCCATGAAATGAGTCACTGGTGGTTGTCACAGACTTGGGATCCCCACCATACTATTCAGTACACAAGAACACAGTGGTTGCTTACAACACAAACATTAAAATCTAGATCCAGAGATGCAACAAAGTGTAGGACAATTTCAGCCATCCTGCAGGTCCAGCAAGCTGCGGACAAGATTTTGGCCTGCAATGGTCTAATGAGAGTCTTTCTGAAAACAGGGGCTGGAAGAAAAGGAGAGAGCATTGCACATTTTTAATCAGGAGCTCCACCCAAGCCTGAGGAGAAAATAGCAGAGGTGCTTGCTTGTGGCTGATGAAGGTGGAAGTCAGCCTCCTGACAGTGAATGAAGGTTTATGGGCAGGGTGGGGATGGGTTCTATTAGAGCTTGCAAGCAAAGAGAAATTATTTCTGCCTGATATCACAAAGAGATGAGAGCCAGCATAGGGATGTGATCATCACAGAGAGAAAGGAGCCAGCACAGAAAAAGTGATGACTGAGTAGTCTGAGCAATGGGCAAAGGAAATGACCACTGCAGCAAAGTTCCTGCTGCAATAAAAATGTTCAGATGCTGGATGCTGAGATGTTATGAAGCCAGCCAGCCAGAAAACATTATATGTAGATGGAGTATGAACAAGAAATCTTTGAGGCATAAACTTGGCATGTTTATTTTAAGAGAAAATTCTAATTACTTAGGTTGGAAATTTTAAAAAAGTGTTTCCACTAATATCTAAAAATCCTTATGCCAGAAGGCCTGTTTTACCATTCTCAGGGAAGAAGAGTCAGCTTTTCTTTTGGGTAACTTGTCCATTAATTACCTGCTTCAACAAAGTGATTCGTTTGTTCACGGCCAGCTATTTATGTGACTGTTTTATACATGGCCCTACAGATGTTCTGTACTGGCAGACTAGATGTGAAACTACAGACTCATATCGAAAGCACAGACAGCACTGTATCATGAAAAGATGTTCCTAAACAGACAAATTCTAAGCAAAATCATTTAGCAGAACTTGAAATCATTGCCCTGCCTTTAACCAGTTCTGTGTTACGAGATACACCACTGAATCAAAGATACAGTGGATCTGCCAGCAGAGTGCTGAGCATTACAAGGGAAGCTGTTCGGTTGCCGGCTTTACACAGAGAAACTATGTGTATATCCTTCCTTGCTGCAGTTTCTTGGGCTTTAAAGGGCCTTCCCTTTTGTTGCTTTGAACATGCAGTACTTCTGCCTCGATGCCCTAGAGCTTCGGTTACTTCAAAACCATTGCTGGGAATTTCCACAATTGCAGCCTTCTCCCACTGTTGGAGGAAAGGATGGCTTCTGACAATGAACTTCACATACATGCAGACAAAAAATGCATTGTGTGGCTTGCCACTTGCCTTTGTTTCCCTGTTTTGCACAATTTGCTTCTCTCATCAACCTGCCTAGGGCTGCCAGGGACTAATGTTGCCAGTGTGGTGTTGGATACATCAGTCAAATGCTGAGCTTCAAACAGAGGATATCTTCCTTTACAATTAAAATAAGCTGCTATCTGGGGAAAGGTAAGGCTGTCAGCTCCAAGGAAATTTAACTTGTCCAGTAATCTCCTCCCCGTTTCAAGACTTCGTGACCTCCGTGAAAAGACACTACAAATTTTGTTAGTATAGCTCTTTCAGTAATTCAGCTAAATCCTATTGAACTACTTGAGCTACTTCATTTCATCTTTAACAGCAGACTTAGAACCTGAACACTTCTGTAAATTGAAAACAAATGTAGGTTAAATACCCAGCAGGGATTTCTCTATCTACCCCAAAAGCAACTTAGCACTTTCCCTTCTCCTAGTAGCAGCAGCAATTTCTTGCTAGGAAAAAATTACTAGAAACACAAATGAGCTTGCAGCAAATACAACAAAGGGTAAAACAACAAAGGGTACAACAAAAATGCAACAGCAGTGGAAGATAAAGAGGAAAGCATATAAAGTAAGAAAACTTAATTCACAGCTTCACAAAAATCTCTGGTTCCATCCCTTCCTCACTATCAGTGGCTTCAAGGAAGGATACTTGGGAAGGACAAGGGACAGAGGTATTCACAAATACCAGGTTTTGCCTCCTCTCTAGGCTGACTTCAGAGGCCAGTTTCCCAAGGACCTGTCTGGAGTCAGTGGAGAAAGGCAGGCAACTCCAGAAGAAAATTCATGGGACCTTAAGAGGCTTCAGATCTAGAATGTCCTTGGAGCCCTTTCATTCCAGCACAGCAGCAGACAACTGATACTGGCTTGAGGTAACTTATCAGCCCCTTCTTGATATGGTAAAGCCAGGCAGAGGACCACAGGGAGAAAATGCATTTCTTCTCTCTGGGCTGAGGGATGGAGCAGGTCTGCCCACTGGACTGGAGGATTTATCTCCAAAGGCTATAGCCCTCAAGGTGCTTCCTGTGGCAACATAACCAGACACAAACTTCAATCTAGAGGAAACAGGCTTCTGAGGAACAGCACCTTTCTTGTGAAGAAGGGGTGATTTTCCACACACAAGTGAGGTCCTCAGATTTCCCGAGATGAGACAACATCGTACAAGAGTGGCTCTGCTCTCTGCTGCATGGTGCTGCTGGAGAGCTGGCAGGAGCCCAAGCAATGGCTGAGCCAACAGGCTCAGGTCTTTCCGAGTTGTCCTGTACCCTGTGGGTCAGCTCCGTTAGCTGGGTGGTATGTGAAAAGGAGCATAGCCGAGGACCATAGGCTTAGATACTGCTCCAAAAGGAAAGAAAAAGGAAAGAAGGGAAAAGACACTCCAGCAGAGAAAGTTGATAATGAAGTTCATAATTAGGAGAAAGGATGTCAAATGTTTCAAGATTCTTTGACTGTAAGTCACCAACCTGGAACACTTAAAGAAGAGTGAGTGTGGGTGTTCAGCAGAGACAGATGCCCCCAATTAGTAATTATCCTTGCTTAAAAGAAAACTTTAAATTTTGCTGCCTTACAGATTTCACTGGCTGGGTTACTTGTCAGAGGAAGTGCATATGCGTAGTACTAATGTTAGCAAGGAGTGGGATTTACAAATTACATTTATCTCCAGAATTCAAAGAATAATAGCTGAGGAAGTGAAGGGCTAAGGAGTGCTTGTTTGGCTATTTCATTAATCTGGTATTGTCAAAAACTGATGTACTTGTCTCCATGGCTCTTGCATTCTGGACTTAGACAAATCAGTGAAAAGACAAAATTTTTCGTATATATAGAGAGAGCTATATTTAAACATTTGTGTGTGTGTATTCCAACATACTCTGAAAACATTTTCCCTGATTCTCCCTGAATCATTACACTGATCTCTTTTAGTTTGGCTAAAAATATAAATATTGTGTCATCAAATATGACCAAGAGGTAGTACTATCATAGGCATTGCATTCTTACCAGCAGCCATAAAACAAACAAATGAACAAACAAACCAGAAAAACAAACCAGGAAACCCCAAAAAACCAAACAAGATTATAAGAGTATTTACATTGCAAGAAATGCTGGATGATGAGCTGAGGTATTAGCAGACTGCTAAGAATATTCCTGGACATTTCTGGCCCCTGAAGGAGCTTCTTTTAGGGTTCGTATTTTATTAGAGAAAAACTCCAGCCCCTGGTCACGGTGCCACAGCGAAGCAATCTCCCTCAGTTCTGCTCCTCTGACCTACTTAGTTGGCTTTGGGCTGCGATTTTCATGCAAAGTATTCGAAATCAGCCTCATCATTACAGTAAAGAGCATTATCTCTCGCTGTTTTCTATCTAGCCCCAAGAATAACTCTGATGTCAGCGGGAAGCTCTCTCTCTGGCAGCCGTCTCCTCACTGCCAGCTTGTCAGATAAAAGGTCAGCTGGCCCTGCCAGCTCCTCAGACAGACCCACCGTGTGGGATCCTCTGCTCACACCCAACTGCCCCAAGCAAAGCACCCTGGAAGAAGTCAGCTTCTGCTCTACACTTCCAAGATCTCATTCAGTTGCCTGTCCTCAATTACACCAGCCAAGTGCAGTCTTCAAAAACACACACTGTAGCAGGGCTGTGCCCATGCCTCCTGGTCCAGCTGTTCCTCCTCCATGGCAAATATCCCATGCTGGAGCCCTGGGAAGGGGGAGAACACCCCATCCTCATGTCAGAGCTTTCCCAGCAAATAGCTGGCATGTTGCCTCCACATCTGTCCTGCTGCAGGACTGATGTGGAGAGAGGGGAAGAAGGCAAAACGCTGGGACCTGAAGCACTGACTGGTAGCCTTTGGGCATGTGGAGGGAACACAGGCTCATAATGGCCTCACCAGTGAGAGCTGGGATATTTTGTCTGTTTCAGGAAATTTGTCCTCCAGCTGCTATACAGCCTATAGTTCCTTACATGAAATCACTCTTCCAGTGAGGATATAAGAAATTACAGGGTGAACAAGAATAATCCCCCAGGAGTCCAGCCCTGAACACACAGTCCTCGCAAACCTCATTCATATCACTAACCACAATGGTCATTTTGCCTGAGGAAACGCAGAGCTAGGACTTCAGAGTTTGGCCCAAATCCTAGACTATATAAATAGATTTCTATGAATCAAAGCTCCATTACGTAAGACATAAAAATAAAAGAACAAATGAGAGGAAAAATAAGCTGAACTTCAGAGTCTGCAGTGAAGCATCATCTTAAGAGTCTGGGCACTGAGTCAAAACACAGATCTTTTTCTTTTCTTTTATTTTTTCCCCAGTTTGCCTGCTTTGCTTTAAAAGTGACTCATCCACTCGCTCCCCCTTTCACCACCACTTCCCATGTTGTTTCAAACATGCCTGTACATTTTAAAGCTCAACAGGACCATCCAAATTGCCTGATTATCGGCTGCACATTTACATTTGCATTTCCAAATTAGAGGGGAGAAAGGGATGTGCCCAAATGAAAAATGCCTCAAACAAGGTTAAAAGAGCCGTGGTGCGAGGCATGCTGCAGTTTACAATGAATTGAAATGTGACTAAAGGCAGCATGTGACAGCCTTCTATATTTAGCAGTGGCTTTTGCTTTTACACTCCTTGAGATACCCTGTCAGAAAAGCATCTATGTTTGTGCATCTCAGCAGAAGAATGAGCCCCTGAAGGTGTAGGAAATCTCCAACAATGGTTTTGTATACATTCCAGTTGTTGCTGGGGCATTTGTTTATACACATTGCAGGTTCACCTCCCTCTCCACCTCTGGCACATTCCCATCCGCTCTTTGCTTTGACCAGGGAGTATTTTTAGCTGATGTAGAGCAGTGATTTCACCATTGGATCTCCTTGCCACACCTTTTCCACAAGCCTTTAAAAGAGAAGGCTTGACAGCAAACACAGTGCCCACCGCAGAGGTGCTGTGGTTATCATTCCAGTAGGAGATGAGATACATATTCCATTTGCATTTTCCTTAATTTATGTTATTTGCATAGCCAAAGGAGTGAGGAGTCTGTGTTTTGTACAAGGCAAATCCACGTTGAACACAGTTTGGTCTGAAGGGTTTTCTTTTGTTGAGGGAGATTCCACTCATGCATGCACCCTTTCAGCAGAAAAATTTTTTAAAACCCAAGCCAACTATATATATGCTTTTTTAAAAAATCACCCTGAGCTGTTGTTCTTTTGGGAGAGGGAGATTCTTTTTTTCTTCTTTTATTGAAGATTTTATCTACTGTTTGGTAAATAAAAGCATTTCTTATGTGCACTTGTATTACATGCATCCCTTTAGGTTTATAAATAGTTACAGAAGATGATACTTTTTTCACAGTCCTCTTTCTAGTCTGTTAAAACCTTGCCTGACTGCTTTTAAAGAGGGTTTAGTGACATTTAGATAACATGGTGATGCATGCATATAAGAACAGCACTAATAGTCTAGCTGGGATAAGCATTAAAGCATTCCCACTATTCCAGATTTCCATAAATAACATAAATTAACCTCCCAGCTATTTATATGCAGTACTAGCTACAATAGCCTTTTCTTTAATTCCTTTTTTCTCACCATTTTCTAAATCAATATTCAGCCAACATTCTGGGGATGGCATCCATTTTTTTTGCAACAGGCTGCACAAGCACAATGGATGTTGCATAAGTTTAATGGGAAACAGTCACCAAAATTTCTCACTGCAGCCCATTGCTCATCCTTATGGGCCTCTCCACTGGGAGATTTGCAAAACAAAAGTAAGGCTTGTTTTACAAGAAGCTCCACATATTGTCATCCCCAACCAGGATGACAAAGTCTGCCACTGAATTCATGGCAGCTGTGAGATTATACAACAGTAAATACATTTCTGTGCATAGGCCAGGAAAGGGATAAAATGCTCATCCTCCAGACCTTGCAGAGACTCTTGGTCCACAGCCCAGCTCTAGACCTATACTCCATGTTTCCAGGGTTTGGACATAGTATTTTGTGTGCTACCATAGCAACTGATGCTCACATATCTTCTAGCAGATGGCAGTTCCACGAAGGAGGCCTGAAAATATCTTTGTAGCAATAATTGCATCCCTTGGACACTTCAAAATGACTCCGTCTTCCAGGCTGCTCTTTGTGATGTTTCAGGCATCACTGGTTGGCATGTGGCTTCACAGAGTAAAGACAGGGCAAACTGGGAGTTGCCTTATCAGTATCAAAGCCAGCTGTACTAAAAAAATCAGTAGAAACTTTTTAAAAAGCATAAAACAAGAAACATGGAAACACATGGAAAAATGTGATAGAGAAGAATCATGAAGGATGTTGTGCAAGGAAACTGTGTCTTACATATTCAGCAGAGTTTTCTAAAGGAGTTCACAAACGTAGATGTAGCTCATTTGGTTGATAAGTAGGAACAGACTTACAACACAGTTTCACAATATCCCTTACCAAGGGCTCATAAGGATGCTAAACTAGGGGGAAAGTTCTCTCATTAATTTAAGTCAAAAAAAATGAAGGGGAGGAATAAACCTGGAAGTCCTGCGGAGATCTGCTCTGCTGGTGTCATTAAGTATGTTGACTAACCGTCAAAAAAAGGCAATGGAAAGTAAGCTAATGAGGTTTCTTGATGATACTAAGCTACTGAAGCTGTTAAAATGAGTGATGACTGTGCAGAATCCCAATTCAGTGCTGTGGTACAAAGAAGCAGGGCAATAAGATGTCAGACAAAATCTGGTATCTATGAACACAACATCTATGCATATAAGGAAAAGCAACCTTAAATTCAGAGATAAGTGATGGGTTTGGAGCTGCCTGTTAACCCTCAGAAAAGTGCTCCCGGTCTTACAACAGCCTTTTCTACAAACACTTCAGCTCAGGGTTTAGCAGCACCAAAGAAGCAAATGGTATGGCTGGAACTATTAGGAAAGGAACAGAACCCCAAATCCTTGTTATTCCTGTATTTTTAAGCCTCTAAAAAAAGGAAATAATTACTAAAAGGATAGACACACACCACCAGTGATGAAAAGTGTGAAAAAAAAATATTCAAGAAGTAAGTAAACAACCTAGGAGTCTTACATCTAGAGAGTTCAGTAGGGAGACGAAAGGTAACCTTGTATGGCATGGACTAGTTGGATAGGGAATGATTATTCACTCTTTCTAAACCATGGGAAGTACACAGAATCAAATCTTGAACCTACGAGGTGGTAGTTTCAAAACAAAGGTGGCAATTTTTCACAGCACTAAGGATACACTGAGGAATTAATTTCCACAGGATGCTGTAACTGCCAAGAGTTGTGCTCCAAAAAGAAATTGGACAAAGTCATAGAAAAAGACCATCCTGAGCTCTTCCGCATAAAGATGGCACCTCCAGCTCAGGAAGTTTCTGAGTCAGAGAATGTCAGAAAATGGGAATATACCTGTACCACTGGCACCCCAAAACTATTTTCCTATACACTGCCAGTCAATGTCAGAGACAGGATACTGAGTTAGCTGGGGCTTTGGTCTGGCTGGTCACAGTCCCCTCATACTGCATCATCTGACCTATAGGAACTGATCTCAGGCTGTGCTAAACATGACCTAGCTTAGTGCTTTTGACTGAAAGCCAGTCTCCATCAGCTGCTTCAGATTTACCATAAATTTATAAGAGCACACACAGCTATGGTACTACTCCATCCTGCCTTGGCATCATGTGCTCTCTTACTTCAAACTAAAAGGGGCAACTCACAGAAAGCACAAAGGGAAGCAGAATATTTTGTATTAGGCTTCTTCAAGCCCTCTGGACCTTATTCTTTTTCCATGCATTGTTTTCATCCTTATTTTACCTGAAATGTCATAGAGAAAATGAAGATCAGCTGATCCAATAAGCTCCCTCATCGATATTTTTCAGCACGAACTTACTGCCATTTGATCTGAGCTTTTCTTGTGGAATAAGGAAGGGCCAGACTCTGAAGACTGGATTCATCCTAAGTTGTACCTCACCCAATTACAAGTCACATGGCAATCACTGTCACTGTTTAGAGGATTAAAAATTACAAGGCTAATAAGAATGAGAATCTGCCCCTAATGTATCAAGTCCCTCTTTAAGAGTCCTATCTGGTTCATCTTACTGGGGCTGCTGTCCCATTAAAGCCTTAAAGAGAGCTCATAAATATAAAAATACCCAAGAGCATGGCAGAGAATCCTGCCCTGAATAATTGTGCTGAAATATTCTAAAAGGAACTTAATTTCCTTCTTGATAGCCTCAGTAATACTTTGAAGAGAGAAGAATGAAGGTGAGGACATGCATTACATTCTGTAGAGGTACGAAAAGAAACCTTTTCTCTGTGAATACGTCAGGGGAATATGTCTAAAAGAGCATATCTGTGAAAATATGACCTCTGATTTTGCCAAGGTCAGCAAAACCTACTGTGATTCGCTTTGTAAGTGTCGGTCACACAAGTTGAAGCTGCCTTGGGGCAACTTTAACTTCTCTACCCGAATTCAACAAGACATGATGTTTTTGAAAGGTTTGCAAAATCCTCCTCTGTATGGAGAAGCAAGATTATCTGGTCCAACATTTGTTTATGATTATTTATGGATCCAAACCAAGTTCATTCTTTACTATAAATTCATATGGACTGGCAGAACAAAAAGCCATTAAAAGCTGTTAATCTAACATGGAACAGGCTTCTTAATTTGACTTCCCTGGCACATGCTGTTCATGGGTGGGTGCTGTTCTTCTCTTAGCCTCAGTGGCACAAAGACCCTCACATCACACAGGCCTACAGTACCATTTGTTGAGAAAATCTGTTATAATTCTGGGTTACACCATTTGCTGAATATTTCCTGAGTTAAAGCTGAGAAGAAGAGGGGATGGGTTTTGCACTCTGCCTTGGATGCCTTTATACGGTTGCTCAGAGGCTGTCACTGCACATCATAATCACTGTTTTTGGAGACAGAGATGGGCATCTGGGGTCACACCATTACCCATTCCTTCAAGTATTCCTGGTTCCTAGTGTCAGAAAAATGAGCTCCCAACATCCTCTGCACTTGTACTCACATGGGATTTCCTTATTGTGCTAGGAATAGGAGGATTGCCATAGAAGGTTGAAGCATTTTGTGTCCTGCACGAAACTGGCCAGTTCTAGATGTTTCAGAAAAGAGGTGCCAGGATCTTATGAAGTAGTTGTGGACTAGTGTGATATTCAAAACAGTTTCCAATTTACCTGCACTAGGAAGAGAAAATAGTTTATCATCTGCAATGTATTTGTCTCCTTAATTTTTTCAGATATCTTACACAGACTAACAATACATAATCTTTTATTGATGTAAATGTCTAAATGCCTAATAGCCCCTTTACTTTCTTCATATCTTGTAGCAATGAACATGATAGGTTGTTGAAAAAGTATTTAGCTTTTACTAGAAATGGTTATCTTTCAGTTTCACTTTAGTTTTATCTCAGGCATTGTTTGGGTGCCATGGAATGCTCTGTCCCCTTCTGTTCACCTCCTGTCTAACAACAGCAAGCCCTCTTAGTCTACTTTTCATCAAGAACTCTCCTATAACTTTAGTTGTTTTATCACCAGGTTTCTGTTTCCTCTCTAGAAAGACTGGCCCACATCTCAATGAGAATACCTTGCATGACAGATCTATAATAATTTTGCAGATGTAAATGGTATCACCTCACTCAATTTTTAATTGTCTGAAGTATATTACTTGGTTTTCTGATAGCTATGGTATAGCATGTGGTGTCTTGATGTTCCTGTTTACAATAATACTCACAAATCCTTCTGGTTTGGTTATTGGTTTTGTATCTTTTTTTTAATTCCAGTTTGGTTAGAGCTGTACATCACTCACCTGAACACTCAGCCCAGCCTCTCCCTGGTGAAGAGCCACTGAGGAGATTGTGCTCTGATGGGCCTCCATGACTGAGCTGCAGTCAGACAGGATCACTGCTGCCAGGAGGTGATGCTCCACTTCATCCTACAACACCTCCACATTCCCATCCTGAAGCACCAGTGTTTCTTGGAACTCTCACTGAGCTGAACCAGCTCCTGAAATAAGAAATGAACATCAGAACAAAGGGCATATTCTGATGGATCAGACAGCTGGGTCAGCTCCACAGTCAGCCTGAAAACAATGTCAGAAAGGGGGTGAGGGTCCTTGTTGGCAGCAGCAGCAAGAGGAGGAGGAGGCAGAGAGAAGAGGGATGAGAGGGCATCTGTCAGCACACCAAGCCAACAGAGGACCCCCAGGGAGAAGACAAGAAGATGTTTATGATGAATCTGTTTCAAAATACACGTATCCAAAGACAGAAATACTCATGTTTAAACTACATGACTGCTAAAAGCTAAGGGTGTGCAGAAGAAAAATTCACCTTTCCATACAGCTGCCAGGCAAGCATCCCAGCAGTGCCAAGCCTCCAAAAGCATCACACCAGTGCTGCCAGCAGCCATCTTGCTTTATCATCTCAGTCCCCTTTGCTGCTCTTCACTGCCCTCTCTGGAGTCATGAACCTGCAGTGGGTTGTGTACATCTGTGGCTGCAGTGGTTTCCCCTCCTTTCCAGGGTGACATATTTCAAACACTTGCTCCAGATAAGGTGTTGGAAACTTCTCCCTTTTAACACTTTGCCACACCGAGAATTGCCAGTCTGCTTCTACCCTGCACTTCCCAGCCATCGAATCCAACACCCCTGGTCCTGTAACTAGTTCCTCTATGAACTTTTGTCAGGAACTTTGTCACAGGCTTCCTGGAAGTGCAGGTACTCAGGATCACTGTAGAACAATCCCAGCAATGCCTCTAAAGAGCCCATGGAGCTGTAGTGTCTTATTTTTGCTTTAAATGTTTGCGTTCTCCTGTGAGTTTCCTTTATATTCAGATGCAGAAATGATGCAAAACTTCACAGGAGGGAAAGGTGCACAGCAGAAAAAGATGAGATAGGGAGTATGATTATGCAGGAATCCTGTGCAACTTGAATTGTAGGAAAGTCATTTTGTCTCCTGCACTGGAATGTCTCCTGCTGATGGGTGCAACCCTTTCCCAGTGACTGTGAAAATCTTGATAAGGAAAGTGATGAGACACTTAGTGCTGCTAGAGCTCTGAGACTTGGGTTTGCCCTCCCACGCGTTTTGGGTGGGCAGGCAAACCACAGAATGTCATCTGTGAAGTCAGAAAACATTGGGTACATTTAATTACTACATGAGCACTTGCTAACTCTTTAAATGCCAAGAACTGGTTGTAGATGGTTTGGGGTTGTTGTTCGCACTTTGGTTTTACCTCAGCATAACTATCAGGGTAGGACCTCACACATCTGAGAGCTGGAGTCAGCCCATTAATAGGCACTTACTGCAATAAACAGGTCAGGAAATAATTGTGGCAAAGCAAAGAGCTGAGTGGCTTTGACTAATTCTTATACTTCTTATTGTTTCTTATTCTGTATTTTCTCACTCACAAGGTTTTCTTTTTGGCAGTTTTCTATTTCCAGTGATCTTACTTGTTCTGAAGAAAAATAAAATAATGTAAATAAAGGATTTCAGTTAAACAAGGTATTTTAGCCCTTGGGAGTTAGGCCCCACAGAAATCCCCTCTAAGAATCCGCGCTGACCATTTTAACAGGACCTGTGTGTTTCTTACTGCACAGCCCATTTATCACAACACCCTGATGACTGACTACAGCCTCAACATGCATTCCATGGCCTAGTCACTCCCTTTCCCAGATATCCGAAGGAGCAGGCCAAATCCACTGACAATAAGAGCAGCCAGCTGCTACCACCCCCTTTCCCATGAGTGCACAGTCCTTGCACAGCCATGGGGTTACACTGCATAGCATTGGAGCAGAGAAGGATCACAACATCCCAAGGAGACTCTTGTGATCCCAAATTATCTGACTCACCCCAGTACCCAGTTGCTCACCCAGTGAAGCAGCTGTTTCAGATCTTGCTGTATGAGTTCTCTAGGCAAGCCCTGCTGGTTCCCAAAGCCCCTTCTCCTGGGACACACACTCAGCACCTCCAGGACCTTGTCAGAGCCATAAACAACTGGAGGCATTGCACAGCACATCTTTGTCTGACACGATGGTAAACCACATGACCTAATGACCCAAAAAGGTGGCTGCTGTTTCTTCACACAAGAAAGGGAAATTATAGTTGTGTTTGGCAGTTTCCCTGAGAACAAAAACCAAGGCATATAGCTGTTCTGATGTGATCTATATAAATATTTGGGTAGGCAAATACCTGAATCAAAAGGAGGTTTCTGACAGATTTAGGATCTTTCAGTTATTTTTCCATTCTTGAGATATCTGAAATGAGTCAGTCATAGAAGAGTCACTGTTGCTTAATGCTGGGAGATCAGTGACAAAAACCACCCTGTAGAGAGCTGCTCTGTTAGTCAGCATTTCCTTCCTGATCCCACGACAGGAACCGAGGTATGTGTGAACCAGGGCTGAGATTTGCCTTCCCTGTGCACACTTGTCTGCTGCTCACCAGGGAAGGAGAGAGCCTTCCCACCACTCCTAGTGTGTTGCAACCCTGCCATCTGCCCCGGGGCCATGGAAATGTCCTGACACTGGGCGTCTTCTCAAAACACTCTCAGGCTTGCAGGATCCATATTGTCTTGCATAACTCTGCTCCAAATGTTGTTGAATCAGAGGCTAAAGGATTGCAGTGTTTGTTGTTCGAAGTAGGATTAAAATACTACACAAGTTTAGATTTTGTTGTTGGGTTTGAGGGTTTTTTTCACAGCAGGTCCCCTTTTACCAAACTATTAACTTTGAGGGTGTTTTGTTCTCTTTTATTTCCCGTTTAACTTCTGCCATGCATACATACCCTTGTCAAGCACAAACTCATGCATTGGGACACCATGGCTTTACTTCACAGGGAGTTATTAACATTGATGTAAGCACACTGTTGTTTTCATATAGCTTATAGGTCAGATACTAAGCAGGTTTTGACCAGTATGAATACATCTTCTCACTGAACCTGGGGTAGATTTTTATATATGGATATCCCTAACAGGTCTTCACTGGGGCTTCTACACAAACAGTAAAGTAAATGGGTATAACCACATAATAAATCAGTCCAGAGAGATTTGCACTGATGCAACTGAACTCATGGAGGTTTGGGTGTGCACAAACTCCTGAATTGCTAGCAACCAACTTTTTGCAGAATTGAGAACCATATTCATATGTATCCTTTTCTAGAGAGCCTGAAGGTGGTTGCCTCAGAGAGCACTTTGTGGATACCAGTGTCTGACCACACAACTTGTAAACACATGTTTTACTGAGTTCAGCTGGCTTGCCAGCTCTTATGAGCTCTGAGCCACAAGAACATGGAAACAGAGATCAACAGGACCAAGGGCTGTAGGCTCTGACCACAGAGAGCATGCCCCAGGGCAGGGAAAGTGTGCAAAGATGAGGGTTCATCAGTGGCTGCGGACAGGTTCACCCCCCACGTGGTGCAGTCAGCCAGGCTAACCTTGTCACCTCTGCATCCCTGTTGTGCCTGACTCACCCACCCCACATCCATACATTGTCATCCAGGACACTATCACAGTAGGAGCTCTTTTCTACACAGTGTCACAGACTAAAAAGAGAAGAGGAACAAAAAAATACAGAAATTACATGCTTTTTCAAGGCTGATGTCATAAAAAAAAATTTCAAAAAAACTCCCACCCCAAATAGCAGTGAAACTCTTTGAAAACTTTCTGTTCTCAAGCACTGTCAGCCTGCAAAGTGGCTTGGTCTTAACCTGGCCCAACCTTCTGGGGCACCATCCGTGACACTCTCTGGGAGTGCCAGACTATCTGCAGTGGGACCACTGGTCCACAGATACACCAAACATACACCAACCCTTTGCAGTAAGTGGGTCTAAACCCCAGAGTGGCAGATCTGACACCACCAACAAGGTGTGCTCATTCCTAGTGTGTGGAATTCTAGTTGGTTCGGTTGTGGACGGTCGGGACAGACAGTGACAGAGATCTCTATATTTGGGTTTTAGATTATGAGGTTTATTGCAGAAAGTGTGGGGAAAGAAAGACTTGCCAGGAGCTGCCGGACACAGCTCCAGGCAGGTCAGAGAAGTCTGAGAGCAGGCAAGAGAGAGACGAAAAGGTGGAGAAGTGAGGAAGAAGAGTGTAGAGTGAAGAGTGAGACTCGTGCCCGTTTACAATACAATAAATTATCTTCTGTGTTGAATATTCTAATTTCCATTGACTAATCTAGAATAAGCTACAAATCTTACAACATTTGCTTATAGCCTATAAGAATTATTGCATTAACTTACGGCATTTTATTTTAAAAGTTGCTTTTTGGACCCTTTGATGAGTTAGCAGGGTCTTCTTCGATTCTTGGACTTGTTTGCAAGCAGAGGGCATAGTTTAAACAAACGGGGATTACTTCCAGCCGGCTATACTATTGTTTTCCAGTTGTTCAGTAACTGGAGTTGGGTAACTCAAAGCTTGTTTTCATTTCAATTTCACTTACAGTTTTTGCTAGGTAATCATATTTATACAGCTTTCCTATCTCATCTTCCCCAACACTAGTGCTTGGAGTGATGGTACCTGGGGCTCCAGATGCCATGTCACCTGAGTTTGCTGAGAGAAAAGGGCCGACAATAAAAACAAAAGCTGCAACACACACAGCAGAGGATTTTCCTTGCAAATGACACTGGAGTGTTCAGGAAAATAAAGTGCCTGATTATTATCTAATATTTTCACACATTTTATTTTCACTTGTATCATCCTTTCAGGGTATCAAGCTCGTAGAAGTATTTTGGTTAAATCATTCCATGAATGGGAATAATCAAGCTTGTTATTTTTTTGCTAAAGCTTTTCCCTGCTTACTAAAAACTAGTTCCAGGACAGTATTACTATGTCTTCCTTTTACATTTAACCTTCCTCTCACTCTAGTTTTACCACTGTGGGTCTGAAATTCATTCACATAGAAGCCAGCTGCACACTGTTGGTTGTGTAATGTCCCTTTATTTTATTATTTAATCTCCTTTTCATCTTACTCATGTACAGTATCTATGGCTGCATACATTCAGCATGGTTATGAAATATCAGATCACTCTCTTCTTCCCAAGAAGGGAAACAGAAAGGAAAGGGAAGATTTCATCTCAATCCCCTGGTATCAGGCTCCGAGTGTTATTCACTGTGCTAATAACTGTATCAGCATGTTTATAAGCTGATATGCTTTTAATTGTTTCACTCGGTCTCTCATACACATGAAGTAAGCACTCTAATGGGTTCTGTACCTTTCATCCTTTATTTTATTGTTAATGGTATCTCCAGTAATATAAAATGATGGATGAGTGCAGTCTGAGAAAAGCAGAAAAATCAATACATGTCCAGGCTCCACATGAGAGAGGCGAGGAGCTGGGGCTGCCAGGCACTGCAATCCTTCTTGGGCCAGATGACAAGAGCAGGGCAGTGAGCAAGGAAAGGCACACCAGCAAAACAGCTCCTGTGGAAACAAGCAGTACCCTGGGCATCCTGCACACTCTGCCCCACCATTCTACCTCCTGTTTGTAAAGAAGGGGTCTCCAGCCACACTTGATTACAGACACACGTGCAGCATGGCTATGAACCCAGCAGTCTTGTCACAGCTGGGGTCACCCCCAATTCAGGCAGCACACATGGGTGGAGTGACCCCTGTGCAAACTAGCTGGATTGTCTTCTTCCCAGGCTCTCCCTGAGGTGAGATCCAAGGTATCTGGAGGAATGAGAGAAGCAATGGCAAGCTTTTCCCTTGAACTCAGAAACAGATGTGTCCATGAGGCAGGGGCCATGCCCAGACTCAGGTGTGGACAGACTTATGTGTGCTTGAAAAACTATGCCCCAAAATATGTGATGGTGTTAGAGGGTGTCAAACAGAACAGTGAAGCAGCTTTCTACAGCTTGTGAGGAACACCTGACAGTCCTCTGCACAGCTAGAGGAGAGTGTCATACACATTCCGCAGGAACACGACATCCCCACGTCACATTCAGCCGTCAGCCAGCGACCATGTTAATAATGCACAGGGGCAGCCACTTGTCATTTCCAATTCTGTAGACATCTCCGTTTTCCCTACAGGCAAACATAGTTTGATCTTTGGCCATCCTGTTTAAAAAATCAAGAATAATGATTTTTTTTTTAAAGGAACAGGAACAAAAAAGTCTAACAGACAACAACAATTTTTAATGTATTTTGGGAAATAAACCCAAAGGTCAGGAGAAGTATTTTTTGTTTTAAAACAAGAGCCCATCCTTCACATCAGGCTGTAGCCTGGAGTGGGTATTGTACTGCCAAGTTATAAGAGCCTGTAATGGAAATACTGACAGACCTTCAGCACCACTGTAGTCACAGTCACTCTATAAATAGGCTTTGCAAATGCTTGGTATGTGAGATGGGTTCAAGCAGCCACTTGACAGAATCTGGCAATTTGACCAATGATTATTTCAGAAAACAATCACAGATGAGATCTGCTTGTCTTTGTACTCATTCTTGCAGGTGGTTTGGATGCATATCCTACCTATTCTCCAGAGCCAGATACAATGCATTAAGGATGCTGTTCTGGCAGGTACAATGCTGCCTCTCAAACAAAGCTGTAATATGACCTACTTTGCTCAGTCTACTACTATTCAATAATAAGTGGCCTCTATTGGGCTTCTACATGTAGACAACATCAAACACATTTCACTGAAACATTTAGATATTGATTTTACTCAGTCTGGGAACTTCAAAGTGGGTTCTTTCCATGTCATCTTGAAAATGCATCCTCTTGCCCCCATTCTATAGATTCTGCGTTAGTGTACTTACATGCGGACTCCCTCAGCTGCTAGTCATCCCTTTGGTCTTTGTTCCTAAATTAAGGGCAATTGCTGGGTCTCTAACTCTTAATGGCAATAACTACTTTGTATAGTAATGTAGGAGCTGTCCCTGCTGCTTGGCCTCCTTACAGTTACCCAGCCATGCCTGGTTTTTAACCAGAATGCAAAATTATGCACTGATCCTAAATAGGAGCACTGGGGGTACTGGAGGACTGTTTAAAATTTGTGAGCCTGTTTCTTTAGCTTCAGGGAATGTGTTAAGTTTTCATCACGCGTTTGTTCATTCCATCAAATGTTCTAGGGCTCTGTCTCCAACTAAAGACTTCATGGAGATTTGCATATGTTCTCCACCTATTGGGATTGCACTGTTGGTTTCTTTTCTTTCTGTTTTCTTGCTTTTGGGATAAGATCTCAATCACCTAGGCAGAGATCCAAGTGCAACAGGCATCTTTTTTAAGAGCTAACTAGAAAGTGAGAAAGGGCCATCAGATACACTTTCAGCAGGGGAGTTAAAGGCTGAGCTTGAGTCAGACTTCGGAGGACAAGGTGATATGCTTTTTCCTAAAATTCTCCTGGTAATTTCAAGTGTGGGGAAAGTGTTCCCTTCTTGTCCCAGTTTGTTACGTTGTTTTTCTGCACATAATTACACTGCTGCCGCGCGGTTCCATCTGAAGCCATTTGAATCCTGAGTCAGTCTCATGCAGAAAGTGGTTGAGGGCCTTTAGTCTTGAAGTATGGGTGTTTAAATAAGCTGTCCTAACAAGCTCTCCTGCAGCAGGAGAGACCACTGGCATCAGAGGGGATCGATGAAATGGAGCCCTACCTAAGTGTGGTCCATGTTCTTGCCACATATTTGGGATTGAAAAAAATCCTTTCCTGCCCAGAGTCAGGAGGTGTTGGTGACATCTGCACTGTGCCAGAGCAGCACAGACAAGATTCCTGTCCTCCTTATCTATGAGCCAATGCAGGTGTCCAAGTGAAAAATCCATATGTCTTATTCTCAGATACATTCTTCAAAGCTGAGTGTGTGGTATTTAATTAGGGAAAAAAAGGCAAGTAAATGGTCTCTTTTAGGGTCTTTTTTAATGGAAAGTCTTTAGGTAATCTATTATTATGGTGTTCTGGGTGTGATGTTATTATTATTATTATTCTGTCTAGACTAGCATCATTAGGTCAATAGCAGTTATTTTTGTAGAAAATAATGAGTTAAGAGTGCCACAGCAAATGAAAATCAACAAGCACCTGAAGCAAAGGAGCAGCAACATTCTGCTGCAGGAGGCCAGCTCTCTTTCAAACATGGCTTTTTCAAACTTTTGTTTTTCTTCATCTGCACAAATGAGTGTTCTTGACCAAGTGTCATTTACTCAGTAATCTTTCCGCCTAAAAAATTAGGTTAGAAAAACCACATCACTTATATTCACAGCAATTATCTCCTGTGAATGTTGTTTGTTTGAAAGGCTGAACACAGAAGATGATGTTATATCCCAGTAATACTTGAGGAGGTTTGAACCAAAGCAAGACTAAATACATGGGGCACCTCATGAGGAAAACATTTAATCTGGGAAGCATTGACAAGGTGGACAGTAGCACTACCTACCATCAGAGCCCTTCACAGCACCTGGGGTTCCTGGTGCTTCCTCCAGCTTTCTGCCCAGCCTGCAATAGATAGGCTGGCTGTGGGTCTGGGTTTGCATGGACACTGATTTGGCTATTTCTGTGGCTTGGTAATGCCAAATGTCACCTGCTCAGTCAGCACTGCAGAGCACACGATTCTCACCACGACTTTGGTGACAATAGATGGTTAAGCAGCAAAAAGTGACAAAGGCAGAAAGGATGGGGTTGTTGTTTTAAGTCTGAATCCTTATGGTGATGTGGGATTTTAGAGGACTTTCAGCATATATTGCAAAAAAAAAAAGACCATGAGTAAATCGGGACAATTTGATACTGACAAAGCCAAAGCTTCTGCTGTTACATTCCTTTATGCATCAGAAATACTGATTAAGAATTGTACGTTTCTTTCAAAGGAGCACACACAATCCACTGTGGTTTAAAGAAGGTGGAGGAAACCCTGACAGAGAATAAAGATGAGCTACAAAACCCATAGTAAAGGAATGCCTCAGTGGAGATCACTTTTCTGCATCCTTCCTGCTATCCCCGGAGCTAAGTAACAATGCTGCACTTAACTGGGGACCAGATCCTGCTCATTTTTTCAAGGCCTGTCATCTTCAGTTTTGCTCTTTGTATACAGCAATTGGGATTCTGTCCTACATGTTAAAATAAGGATATTAGCTAGCAGAGAGAATCCCTTCCCAAGCTGTGAGATAGTGATGGAGTCTGCTTTATGAATGCTAAAAGAGAACGTGCAGTGTCTGGAAAACACTACACTGACCTACGGGGTTTGAAACCTGCCTATAAAATTCTCATTTAGATGGGATGCTCTCAGAGTGGGTAAGCCAAACTACGGTCTTCCTAAGTGTCTGCTAATAACCTTAATGGAGTGCAAAAGCATGGAGAGGCACCAAAAGGGATTTGAAAGCGGAGAGAGCAGGAAGAACAGTAATGTCACTTCGTATATAAAATCCCACACCCTGAATAACACAGAGGTGCTGAGGCAGGCAGGAACCTCTGGAGATTGTCTCAACCCTATCTTAAAATGAAACACTCCAATCTACACATTCACATGTATTCAAAATGGGACACAGACATCACATCACTATCATTTGACCAAAAACTATGGAGGATCAAAAGCATCGTCAGGAAAAGAGGAGGCTGGAATCACAGGATGAGATCTGCAAACATGCCTGAGAATGCTGACACACCCCAGGCTAAATCTGCTCCAGTCTCAGTGCTGCCTGACTTAGTGGTTTGGATCTATAGGAATGGTAGCCACAGGGCAGAAACCCACATTCGCCACAGGCAGTGTGCAGAGAAGAAAAGCCAAACAGTGAGCTCTGGAAACACTGGCAGGGTGAGCAGGGTGTCCATTAGCACTGAGAGCAGACTGGACAAAGAGCTTTCCTGCTCTGTCCCAGCTTTGTCTGCCCATCAGTCCACAGACAGCACTGGCTGGGAAAGCAGCTGTTCTGGTAGCCCCATACATTTGATGTGAGCAGGCTGTGAGTGCAGGACACTCAACATGTACATGGGTTGCCCTCCCTGCCGAGCTGTGAACACTTTGCATGAGCCTTAACTTCCTCTTTTGAGGACATTCCAGTTGTAATGGCCCATACACTGCTGGGGGAGTTAGGATCCCATGGAATGCAAGCTTTCAAAGTGATTTTTCCAAACGAGGCAGCACAAGAGTTAAGCTTGGGCTTTGTGTGTGCTGGAGAAATTCTCCAAACACTCAGGTGAGATAGGAATTTACATGCAGTGTTGCTCTGAGGGTTTTGTCTGCACTGTTTACAGAGACATTAAAGCAGCAGATTCTTTTGTCGGGGCTGGTGGGAATTTGGTACTGCTCTCCCTCAGGGGGCTGAGAAATCCCACCCAGGAAAACAGAACACACCCAAAGATCCTTCGAAACCAAGCGACGATAGTGGAGGGGAAGACACGATCAGGGATCTCCCTGAGGATTTTGAGCACCCAAACTGCTGCCAGAATCTATGGGGATGTCTCAGTAGCAGTCAGGGTGGGGGAAGTTTGGAAGCAGCAAAAAAGTGCATCTGGCTGGGGCAGCTCCTTTCCTTCAAGAGGCACAGCCAAGCTTTGAAAGGCAGAGAACAAAAGACAGACTGGCAAGCAGGGGAAGAAAGTGCTAGAAAAGAATTTGTTGCTACAGGAAGCTCAATGGCTTGCTGTAAAACAGACTGCAGTTCTGGTGTTTCCATGTTAAACCCTAGAAAGGGGCAGCTCCGGCACACAGTGGATTGTCTGGTGCAAAACCAGTGGAGGTTTGAAAAGAACGAAGGCAACTTGATCTTCCCAGCTGTAGTAAAAAATGATAGCAGAGACCAAGCTTTTTTCCCTTTTCTTCTCCTTCCAGAAATTCCCTAGTTTCATCTTTTTAAAGTCTTAAACATTGATTTAATTCCAGGCTTGCCTTTAAGAAACAAGAAAACATGTAGCAGGCCTTCTAGATCCCAAATCTATGGCAACACTTCCAATTTTCATTACCAGAAATAGCAAAAGGAAATGAAAAGCAGGTGCGGGAAGGCTTCTCTAAATGGTGCCAGGGCTGTGCTTTAACCTTTACTGGAGCGAAACACATCTGTGCATGCCAGGTTATTGCCTTACAGCATAGTTCCCTTACAGATACAAAAAACTGACAAAAGCAACCAAACACACTCAAGTTTTTTCAAGCATGTTTGCTGACAGCCCTTGCCACTGAAATATTTCACTGACCTTTGACAAAGACAGTAAATGAAGTTTGCTAGGCTTTAGGGAGGAAAAGAATCAGGGCATTGGGGATCTCAGAATTAAACAAAGGAAAGGGTAACATGAAAACAACTTTGGAGATCAGTAGGAAGAAAAATAGGCATCTCATTCATCTCTTGATCACACCATGTCCTCGCTTTTTTGCATATACTCGTGGTGCTTTCTCTGAATCACTTCAGTTGACTTTGGTTTGATCCTGCCAAATGCTGAGCAACAGCAACCTAACCTAGCTGAGGTTAGTCCCAGATTATCTTGGTGCAGCCTGCAAAAGCCAGTCATTCTGTTTTTCATTTCTGTGGCAAAACTGAAAGATCCTGGAATTTGTTCTTTCTCCTCCTATATACCATTCAGTGAAGCAAGAATTAATGCCCTGGAGCTAGCTGTAGACTGCCAACTCAAGCCTTTAAAATGAAATCAAAAAATCACAGCTCAGCCTGAACAGGGAAATGTAAGCCTGAACCTGGCCCCAGCGACAGCGGCTGCTGGAAAGGCCCCCCGAGGCAACTCCAGCACTGTAATAACCTACGTAAACAGGGATGGTGTTTGTTTTGGTTTTTTTTATCCTCCACATCGCTTCAGTGGAAAGGGGTGGAAAAATAACTCACTTGCATACACAGTCATTTAGGCCCAGTCATGATTCCTTTAGAGCCTGTGCCAATGGATTTTAGTCATTTTCTGGCAAAGGTTTCCCTTTCAACCACAAATACTGAATAGTTACTGGGTGAGTCACCACCTTGAGCAATCTAATTCTTTGACCAGTACATGCTTGCTTCCTGTGCTGCAGAATGTCTTTCTTCACTAGGATATTTTAACATGTGCCTTTTGTTCAGGGATTTCTTTCCTGTGGTGGCCAGCATTGCAGGGCTGGGAGTCCAGAGGGGTGCCGAGGAGTTCAGAGTTCAACTTCCAGAGCAATTCCTGTTGCAGCACCCTTGGCTGCCTCCGGGCTGAGAAAGGCACTGTGGCCTACTGGCCTTCCCCACTTCAAATCCAGCCTGTGCTGTCCTTGGGAGAGTGGCAACCTCAGGGTTAGAAGATAATTTTTCAGACAGAGGGCCTTTACTCAGCAACTCTGGTCATAGCTGGAGGCATCATATGGTTCTATGCAGCTTTACCAGCAAATTGTAAAACAGCCAAACCTGCAACATTTGCCTTGTGCCAGTGTCCCAGATCAGAGCAGTCAGTGCCCGAGGGCTGCTCTCACTGACTTTAGGAAGGGAATGCTAATAACAACTGCACGGGATGGTGTTGGTGCAGACCATATCAGCTGGTGTTGGTAAAAGCTTTTACAAGGGTTTTAACCTTTCTCATGTACTAGCTTCATAAGAAAATATACTGCTAAAATGTCGCATGGGTTTAGAAACACTACAGGAGAAAAATATTTCTTTTCACCTTTAGGAGATGCAATGTTTCAGGAGAACCTAAATGCTCAAGGATTACATTGTGGTGAGTGTTCACAAGACACCTTTTGAAGAACGTTATTAAAATCTTTTCTAGACCTTTCTTTCATGATTGCAGCTTTCTGTTTCATTTCTTATTTATGGGGGCCTGTGCTTTCCTCGGGGCATCTTCTGGCCACTACTTACTGAAAGCTTCTTCTCTTCAGGGGAGAAAAAGAAAGTAGAGGCAGCAGGCGGGGAGGATTAAATTATACTCTGATATTTCCATGACAAGAAAAGCAGACTATAATAGAAGTACTCTAATATAAATTTGTGATCCCGGTAGAAAAAAATCTCAGAGTAAGATATCTTTGTGCATTTATGTACATATAAGCACTGCTGTCAGAGCAGATCCAACTGTGGCTATGTCTGACAGACATAGCCTGTATGTCTGCTAGAACCATTAGATCCTCTCCTGACCTGATCTATATGAACACAGAATTACTAGAAGAAAGCAGAGCTGTTGAGAGACATCCCTGAAGAAGCCAGCTGGCTGTGCCAGCACTGTCCACAACGTGCCAGTCAATGGAGCCCAGGACAAACCCTGTTTTGACCTTTTCTAGAGCTGGGGCTAAACATTTCCATGTTCGATGTGAGACCAACATAACATGTTGTTGTCTCTGCTCTCTTCATCCTGATGTTTTTCCATCATTACTGCAGAAGCACACCAAGTTGGACTGGAAAGGACAGGATGATATCACCTACTCCAATTCTTCTCAGTCTTGGGTGCATTAGGAAAAGCACTGCCAGCAGGTCAAGGGAGGTGATCCTGCCCCTCTACTCAGGCCTGGTGAGGCCCCATCTGGAATGCTGTGTCCAGTTCTGGGCTCCTCAGGACAAGAGAGACATGGAGCTCCTGGAGCAGGTCCAATGGAGGTCAACAAAGATGACTGAGAGACTGAAGCACTTCTCTTACAAGGAAAGGCTGAGGGAGCTGGACGTGTTCAGCCTTGAGATGAGACAACTAAAAGGGGACCTCACTAGTGTCTGTAGGTGTCTGCAGGTGTCTGCAGAGAGGGTGCCAAGAGGATGGAGCCACGCTTTTCTCAGTGGTGCCCAGCAATAGGACAAGAGGCAACAGGCAGAAAGAGGAAGTTCCACCAGAACATGAGGAAGAACTTCATACTGGGACAAGAAGGCCACACACTGGAACAGCTTGGCCAGAGAGGTTGTGGAGTTTCCCTCACTGGAGACATTTAAGAACCTTCTGGATGCAATCCTAAGCCATGTGTCTAGGATGACCCTGCATGAACAGCAATGTAAAACTGATGTCCCACTGTGGTCCCTTCCAACCTTATCCATTCTGTGATTCCTTGGGCTCTGGGCCTTTAAGTGTTTCCTGGGATGGCAAGGTCTTCTGAGGTTAGGAGGTGGCATGAGTGAATTCATGTGGCTTTTGAGCATAACCTGACATCGTACCTAAGGCAAACCATCACCAAAATGAGCAGTTCTTCACCTCATCATCATCCCCGTGAGTTACTCATGTCCTCTTTCCTCCAAGGTGCTGTCATTCATATAAGGTCAGGATTCTTCAGTACAGTTGCTGAACCAGCAGGGAGAAACACACCTTTTCTTTTGGGATTTTCCCATGGCCTTCTGTCCTGGCCAAGTCAGGGCAGGGTCAGGCCAGGCAAACACAGATGGTGGCAGTGAAGGAAGCTGTGGGACCACAAAAAGCCGGAGACAGCAGGGCATTTTGAAGACATTGGCTGTATCAGATTGGTTATCATAAAACCGAGCCTTTGCTTGCATGGATGGCCCTCAGGCCAGCCTGTGAAAACCACTGTGCTCCCTGGTCTGAATCAGACAGGTTCATCCTTTACAGATAGTTGTCAAACCTTTTTTTTAAATTTACTTAAAATTCCACCCATAAAGATTATCATAACTTAAAAGTTATCTTTGTTTTGCTCCTTAACTTTCCTTGTAACAAGAATAATTTTTGTCCTGTATATAAACCTTATGTAGCCTCAAGAATGTGAGAAAACAAGATCTAAAAACTAAAATTAAGCCTTGGGACTCCCAGGCACAGGCCCAGTGCAGGAGATACACCTATTTCCTGCAATGTCTGTGGCCACCACTGCAGACAGGAAGCAATCAGGGGGTAATGTTCAGATGTTCCCAAGAGCAAACTTCTGCCCCTGATGCAGTCTCAACCCTCAACCCTTCACTCCACCCAAGAGCTGCTTCCCTCCTCACCCTGACTCCATCACAGCTCTGGTTGGTCTCAGGTGTGGGGCTCAGCCTCCTCCCTCCCAAAGCCAGAAAAAATTGTATCACCATAGACATTCTGACAGCAGTGGGATAAAGATGCATCATTCAGAAAGGTAACTGATCTCATCCTAATGACATGAAGGAGTGTCAAGACCATCACCATTGTGGTAAGCTGTTTCAATATTTATTTACAACCACTGCTAGGAAGCTGCTTTGGTTTCAAGGTTGAATTCATTTAAGTTCAGCTTACAGATATTGGATCTTGCTAAGTATTTATATATGACATTAAAATATCACCCTAGGTCTCATTTCTCTGTGTAAATATCTATAAACACAGATCAAGTCACCTCTCAGCCTGCATAGACCTTGTCTTTGGGGCTTGCTTTCCAGCCCTTGGGTCATTTCTGTAACTGTCCTTTGAATTTCCTGCAGTATTTCATATCTTCCTCGAAGCATGAAAATGAGAAGTGGACAAAGTATAGTAATAGCTGTCATTAACTCAAAATCACTTTGCTTCTTTTACTTCATATTCCTTTATTATACATCTATGGGTTGCATTGGCCAATATTTCCCACCACACTGCATTAAGTGCTTGTGGTTTGGTAATTATTTGCAATGACCTCCATGTCCTTCTGTTCAGTACCCCTTTCCAAGAAAGGGTTCTTCATTCTGTGCAAGTTTTTCAATCATAAGATAATGCAGTATGAAGTCAAATGGGTTTGAGAAGTATAATCATAGATATTGATGCAGATCTGCGGGCCAGTAATCCTACCAAAAAAGGGCAAGAGTTTGTGTGATGAGACATGCCACACCTGAAACCATAGTGACTTACATTTGCTATCATTTTGGATGTAACTAGAGCTTGGTTTATTGTTTGTAGGGTCCTGAATTCATTCTTCTAGTATTTTGACCAGGTCTCACATGTCCCTAAATTACACTGCTCGCCCCCTGCCTACACATCCAGTTTTTTCAAGCTCTGAGCACCTTGGCTCACTCCTTTCATCCTCTTGGCTATGTGTAATCTGAATAGGCTGACTTAAAATCTTGATCTTTAGCAGATGCTGCCTTGTGCACTTTTTTCTGTACTTCAGAGGTTTCTACTCCGGGCTCTAACTTCAGCTGAGCTGGATATATCCTCCTGCTCCACCTCACCTACAACACAAAAATCGCTTTGAAAATATCTGTCTTTTGAGATCAAATTCACACACTCACCATCTGCAAGCAGCAGTGGAGCCTTAGCTGACCTACAGATTTATATTTTTTAATATGACAAATACACCTTATTATTGCCTTTAGCCAATTAGTCCCAAGCTATGCGAGTGACTCCTTCAGCTCTCTCCATCACTGGGCATTATTTACAGTTTTTAGCTTCACTGTCCATCCACCCTTTCAGCATGGAAATCTTTTGGCAGCACATCTTCCCCAGGTGACTGCAAAACCAAGGCTGAGGGATGCCAGTAGGACAGCATGAAACAATCCTCAGCTGAGGTAATGGTTCCTATATTACAAATTGGTTATGTCAGCAAGAGGCTTGAGTGTTTGGAAAACTCTCCCATTTGAAGTTCCAAATACATGTGATAGATGTTGGTACTTTCTTTACAAGGTCAATGAAACCAGGCTGATTTCACTAGTGCAGGCACAGCTGCCAATTTTTAGGTCAGTGATGATCTCATCTTCTTCAAGCAGAATGAGAACCAATATGCGGAGTTGTCATATGTCCTCCTGATAGCTGCACGGCTACTGCAGCACCAAGGTCAATATTAATTTAATCTGCTTTTGTGACTGCAGTGAAGCCACAGCACTTCTACATTAAGAAATTCGTCATTTCTGGAAACTCAGGAAATGTTGCTGCTGGCCAAGGGAGTCTAGTCAGTGTGTCCCAAGAGAAAGAGGTGTGTGATAATGCAGTTTTACTGCATATTATATAGAAAGATTAAGAGCGCATAAGATTAGATGTACTTTAATAAATGTTCACCAACACCAACATATCTTTAATTCATTGCTTGAAAGTGTAGCCTATAACCTTTCAGAGAGGCTGGTTAGGATCTGTAATAGTCTAAAAAGTACCAATGTGCTTAATGGACAGTGCCTTAGGTGAAGCTAATGCCCCTGGTGCAGATCCCCACCACATATATCAGCCTGGGATGCCCAACATCAGTGTCCTTTATTATTGTGATGTTGTCTTTCACTTCTGCAAAGCAGAAAACTGCTGTGGGATCCACCTGTGCCTCCAAGAGCCATATGTACTGCCAGCCCCTTTGGACTGATGACCCTCTGCACCTTCTGTCTTGACTGGGACCAGCTGGGAGGTCCTTATGGGCTTTTCTGAGGTTTCTCTGGCTTTAGACAAGCAGCATTTCTCAGTTTCCCACTCCACCACCTGTGTGTCCCCTCTTCCAGTTGGTTCTCGTGGGTTCTTTGTTCAGATGTCTGATTCAGCACCTGGTGGTGACTTGATACCTCCAGATGTGACGAAAACATTCCAGTTCTCCTGCTTCTGATCATGACAAATTCCCAGCCTCTTTCTTTGTTTCTCATGTTCCCTGGGCAACTTATCTCCATTGCCAAAGCTTGAAAGATTTGCCGTAATACTGGCCAGATCAAGGAAACTTCAGAAGTATGTCCGTATTTCTAGCCTTTTGTGAGATGATCAGCTTTTTTTTAAGACCTTTAACTTCTCTCTGTAGATCTTGTGGCTCCCACTTCAATATGACCACAGGTGAAAAACAAATATGATGTGGCAGAGGTAAAAAAGAACTAGTAATGCTCTTCCCATCCTGATCACTGCATTTGTAGAAGAAAGCTCTCAAACTACCAGAGAAAAACTTCCTACATGAGATGTCTGTGTTCAAACTTTATCTTTTTTCAAGAGTTGTTGATTCAAATAGACACTTCTACATTTTGAGTACAAGTGTTTCCATTTCTAAAAGATATACAAGAAGTCTTAGCAGTGTTTGGTAATGATATAGAGTGAGAAACTGGTACTATTAAGGTCCTATTAAAATAAAAGTTTTGAAAGGGATTAAAAGATTATTATAATGAGGATTAAGAAAAGAAATAGTATTTTTTCCTTCTTTTTTTTTAAATTCAATGCTTAATTCTCCAGAAAGAAAAAAAAAATAAACCCAGACAAAAGACATTTATACTGTATATAAGCTTAGCTATGAAAAATATGACTACCTTATTTTTATGGTATTTCAGCTTTTGTTCTGTAGCTTTCAATTTGTTTTTTTAACTACAAAGACAAGCTTTCTATTGTTGTTTAGCACATAAATGTACTTTATGTCATTATGATCCACAAACCAAAGTGACAAAGCTGGGTCTTTGACTGTACAATAACTGGAAATAGTCGTGGGCCTTGTTCTGCTCCTACAGCTTGATCAGTACAGTAAGAGGACCTAATTCTGCTCCCATTCAAGTCAACTGGATTTTCACTGTTAACTTTTATGAGAGTAAGGTCAGAAAATATATTGCATGGAATTAAATACCTGACAGATTGGTTGTTGGGGTTTTTTTTGGTTTTTTTTTTTTTCTTAAAGGGCTAATTCTTCACACTGAATTGCTGGGAGATACAATGGAAATGGAGAATGAGTGGCTTCAATCTTGACTGGCAGTGCCATGGTTTTGATCTGTATTACAAAGGATCACTGAACATAAACAGACCCTGGTGGCTTTGAAACACAGCCCCAGAGTGGCTGTGAACATATTTTGCCCCACATCCCACCCTCTTGTAGTCCATACAGCTGCCTCACAAACAGTTTTCTCTTGGACTGTTTGGATGCACCTGGGAGCATCCTAGCCCACAGAGCAGGCTCAGGCAAGCGCAATCCCTGCAGCTGCAGTAGAGAGCACACTGTGAGCCCAAGCAGACACTGTTTACAGACTCCCAGTATGGAAAACAGTCAAGTCTGCTCTTGAGGGTGGTGTTGGCATAGCCAATATTGTCTCTAGAGATTTCTTGGGATCTCTGAGTGCTCTTCGTGACCCAGTTCAGTTTCTGTTGCACTGCTGTTTGCCCATAGCATTACCCTGGTCTGGGTGGAAAGAAAAACCTGTTGTCTGCCAGGTACAGCTGTCGGAAAGGGCTAGGTCCTCCCTGCTCTGAAAGGAGCATGCCTGCATATTTACGGGAGAGGCCATGAGGAGAAGAGTAGAGCTGGGCTGTGCAGCAATTAGGGGCTAAAGCTGCAGCTTTAGCACCGATCAGCCATGCTCTAGGGATGTTAGTGATGCTACCTTACCTGTGCCAGCTGAGGATCTGGCTTCTGGCATCCTTCTTGTCCATCAGAAAGGCACAAAATGCAACATAGCTGTGAGCAAAAGAATAACAAAGGTTTTTGTTAGCAGCAAGGGTTAGAGAGCTGTATTAGTTTCTTCAATTGCTGACGGAGACCCTGCTGTTGGCCTCATCACCTGCCTGTTTCAGACAATCTCTTCTCTAGGCTGCCTTAGCCATCTGGTAAGATTACAAGCAGAACAAAGCAGCAGCAAAGGAGAAGAAGGAGCAGGGGCAAAGGGAGCTTGTTCATCCTGCCTCCCCCTTACGCCTCCTTTTCATCCTCTGTGTAAATCCTGGCTGTGGCCAGGCTCCTAACAAATTGTGTGTGCAGAGGTAGCCAAGGCCATTTGATTCAGCTCTATTGGAAATCTGATTTCTCGTTGGTTTTACACAAAGGTCTATTAATTAGGACTGATAGAGCTTAGTAAAAAAATCTGCTTGACTAGCAAGGGCACTCTCTCGTTTGCTCGCGCTTTTCTTAGATCTTGCCAAGATCTCAAAAATAGAGGGAGCTTAATTACAGTCAGTGGATTAATCTCTAAGGGAAGGAAATTGTAATTAGCTCTTTGAAATCTGCCACTTTTTCTTCTGGACTTTTAGAGTTTGTCATTATGTCTGTCTGTCCTTCTGTAGGACTAGAAAAAAGGTAATTCTTCATAGCTTTTATGCTCATTTTTCACCCCAAGCCACAGATGCAAATGGCAACATTGGTTCCATAAACATTTCTAGTTGGTTATGAAGAAACTGTTGTTTCTTCAGTTTTTCTCTGAAGTGCTGCTTGCTGCTCCCTGTGGAGCAACTCTCCAAAGCAGTGGTAACTTTGAGTCCTGCAGCCAAGGCTGTAAAGGGCTTTTGGTGTCTCTTTGGACTCGTTCTCCCCTTCATGAGAGGAACAAGGAAAGCCTGGGGTTTGACTGTGCCATTTTGAGCTGTTCATGTGATGGCATGAGTTGTAACCACCCATCAGTGATCAATGGGAAGGCAATAAACCTAGTGCCTCATAGTCTATCATTTACATTCATGTTCAAGTGGGTTTGAAGGACAGGGGTGTTGGGGAGAAAATCTAAAACCGGAACAAGGCATTGCAAGAGATTTCAGTGAATTCCCATTTCTCACGCATGAGAATTAGGCACAGGTTTAAAAATCACCTTGATAAATGAGAATGTGTCCAGCAAACACACACCAAACACTCTGATTTATAATAGTCATTGCATGCAGTCATGTTCCTGATACACAGTGCCTTTGCTGTTGACTTTGCATATACGTAAGCTGATTTTCCAGACATGTACATTGGGGTACATCACACTGTGGCAGGCGAGACCGAGCCCTTTATGTGTACACAGTGGCAGTGTATCAAGGAAAAGAATAAAAAGAGAAAATTAAATACTGTGCTATGGGGGAGCAAGCATGGAAGGATCCTTCAAGATGTATATCCCTTACTCCTTCTGCCTAGTATTTCATCATTCCTCAACAGTGCAGTAAAGCTATCCCTTCATTAAAACTCTCAGTCCTAGGAAAGGTGACCCAAACTCCCCTTCCATCCATTTGAATCTTGCTCTGACAGCCAGTGACTAGTTAATTATTAATATGAAATATTTGATGGTACATACAGCAGCTGAACCCAGTTTAATGTATGCGAGGGGCGACTCTCTGAAGCTGAAATCAGCCATTCTGATGCTTTGGATTTTTCTACTGAAGTTTTGCCTTTTGCTTCCTCTTTTACTTCCCTGTGTTTCATTCTTGTGCCTTTGTGCCTTCATCCTGAATGTCTTCTTTCATCTCAGCTATGAACTCACAGGTCTGCATTTCGATTCTATTCCTTTATGTACTGATCTGGTTTAATGGAAAAGAATAAGAAACAGGACACAAGCCCTGGCTTCATCCAATCCCCAGAAACCCTATTTCTTTCTTCCATCTGAAATGGTCAGCCAGTCCAACGATCCACTTGGAAATACTGCTCATCTCTGTGCACCCCTGGAGTCTGAGCTGTGCTATCAGCCTCCACTGTAAGTGAAATCACATCACCCGGAGTTAAACTTGTGCTACATGTGGTAAATACAGGCTTTAGAAGATTTATGTTCTGTCTTAGGGCATGCTTTTAGGTTGCAAATCTCCTCTTTAGAATGATTTGCTCACTGTGAGATTATGTTTTGCAACCTGCATGCTTTGTCCACACACATATACATTGCAGAGGTCATAACTACCTGCCCACCCTGGGTGCAGCTGCCATTACTTACAGAATCTGCTGCTTATCACTCAAAATAGAGGGATATAATCTGTTTGAATCCCATGCAAGCTCTTCAGCACCGGGTTTTCAAAATAATTTTCCTTTATTGGTTCAGGTCACATATGGCTACACCACTTTTGTCCTTTTTTTGGGGCAGCATCTTCTATGCTGGTGGAGAGAATCCACTTTAGTCAATGTTCACCACCTACCCACCCTCACTTGCAGCAAATATTTTTATCCACTTCCTTGCATTTTGCCCTTTTGAGAGACATGAGCCATGATAATGCACAAAGGCTGGTCCAACACAGTCCAGAATCCAAGCTTAGCCCTGGAGAAAATCCCTTTCCCGACTGTCAGGAGCAAACCCCAAAGCACCCCAATATTATTTCCCTCTTAACACAAGACTCAGCTCAGTTAAAGCCTGTTTGAAAACCTGGCCATCAGACCATTCAGAAAAATAGAAACCAACATAGCTACTTCCAAATAGTGCTATTAGTAAGTATAGCAAAGACACTGGAACTTGGCAAAGCCTGATTGTCTGCTCTTTCTTACCTACTGTACCACCAATACTCATTTTTTGATCACCAGAATACACACAGTAGTTATATGCTTATTATATTACATCCATCCCTCTCTAGGGAAAATGTGAGCATGTATTTAACCAATATTCTATTTCCTGCTGTAATTCCCAGTTCATGTTAGGGACTTAGCAAGCAGCACACAGCAGAAGCAACAAGCCCCATTCCTTGTTCCTCCTCTGCTCATCCAGCAGCCACACTAAATTATGCACGTTGTTTTTCCTGAAGAATCTCTTTAAGCAGCATCATAAACCAGCAGTATTTGCATCGCTGAGACAACCTTTGTTCTACTTAGCACAAAGTAATACTCAGCATCTGCGTGCAAAAGCAGAAGGGGAGGTGATTTTGAAAGTATTTTGGGAGAGTTTAGAAAGCAGGATTGAGAGTTTATTATTATTATTATTATTATTGGAAATGTGAACATTTTCTATCACATTAACTGACTTTACAGCAATTTATTTTGCTGCTATCATAAAGGAAGGTAACGAACCATGAAGTTTCTTCAGGAAATTGTCAGCATCTGCCTGCAAATAATTTTCAAACACGTAAGCCATGAAGGAAGAACACAGTGATTCAAACAAAATTGCTTGTCCTCCTCCTAAAGGAAAACCAGTCAGTGTCATTTGTGTTGGACACATTCAGACGGAGGATCTAGTTTAAAGACATGTCAGTGGTATGTAACAATGGAAAATTTAGATGCATGTTAGTCATCTCACAGATAAGATTATCTCCTTTGAAAGCATATGTTTCCGCAGCTGGATAATCATAGTGAAAGGATAATCAATAAAATGAGAAGAAATTCAACAACCTGCTTTTAATTCTCTTAGGGATCTCACTTTTAAAAACAATTACCTCTCTGTTATCTGTGACACCTCCTTTGTTCCTCACGGTAGGTGCCTAACACTAAATCAAAACTGAAACCCATATCTAATCAAAGATAATAGGAAATTTAAAAGATTTCCTTATCAGTTCCAAACACATATGGTATCAGGTAGTAGTTATCTCGGATTAGGAAGCTTTCTGGGTGTGATTCACAGATAGAATTTACCTCATATCTCTCTAGCTTTGGTGACAAACACAGTACTGAAGAATAAAGCAACATCCTCAGGTTGTGATATGCTGGAAATCTATGGGAAATGGATTGTCCATGCCTATAGCCTTGTGTGATCATTTATGGTGCAAGGGGAATATAAAATGTAACCAGCTATATGTGAAGCACTTTATTCACACCATTAGTGGGTGTAATTGACTGTGCAAGGTACCTGGCAGTGAAAAGTCAAGCTCATGTATGTTTTAATCTTTAAAAGTTTCCCAGTGATAGAAAAGTTGTACATTTTCTCTATTCAGGCTTTCATTTTATACAGTTAGGACATCTATCATTCCCTCTCTTGGGTCTTTTCTTCCTTGATGTAATAAGAAAAAAGGGGGGTTCGTGGCTTTTTTTTTTTCCTTTACTGATACATTATCATTAAAAATATCTCAGACTTTGTTATGACTTCATACAAAACTGGTCATTGATATTTCTTTGAGTAGGAAAAAGCTGGTGTTTGTCTTCATAGCAGGTTCACTGACTGGAGAAATGTCTCACTAAACTCATCACAAGCAGAGTTAGATTTCATTGATTTACTCATCTTCCCCTGTGCTCTTCTCTTTAACAGCTGAGCATTTCATAACTTTTGAATGGATTTGTCTCGGAAATAGATTGGTGAGGTAAAGAAATTTTATTTACTTCCATTTTAGTGGTGAAGAACTGAGGCAATGAGAGACTAAGTGACTTGTCACAGGTCGCAAAGGAATCCAATAATGTATCCAGGAACAAAGACCAGACCTCTTTAATATCAGTCCAGTGTCCTAGTCACAAGAACATCTTTCTTCTCCTTCCTTTCTCCCTTAATAACCTCTAACTCATTTCTTCCAGGGATTCTTGTAGCAGTCTGTGTCTCTGTTCACAGCTTGCTTGCTTTTACCATAACCCCATGAAACTCTCCATCCTTATGGTGCTTTCAAAAACATTTTATATTTATTTCTGATATCAATACAAACAAACGATCACAGTATTCTCAAAGTAGCATTATAGCAAAGCCAGTATGAAACAGATGGAACAAATAAAATGAGGCAATGAAATGCCTCTCTAACAATAGCGAGAAGACAATATCTTGCTAACAACACACAGTCTGCTGCTTCGCCATTGTGTGGGTAAGAAAGCTTTGTTAACAGAGATCACAGCTAGTTATTAATCAGTATTACGGTTAAGGTTTGCTTTTACTTGGTTTTCAGCTGAGACAAGGACATGTAGCGATTCCTCCCAGAGTACATGTCAGCAGCCTAAAAATGTCAGAAATACCTGGTTTCAGCTGTGCACTGTAACAGCATTTCCTTGGCTGGGAAGAAAACAAGGAGAGTTTGCAGCACTTAGAAAAAAAGGAGAAACACAGCATTTTGGATACATCTTTACAGGTGCCCATCCCGTTTTCTAGTCTCACTGCAAAAAGCATAGTAATCAATGGGGAAATGGATGGTGTTCATCAAGGTCTCTGGAGTCAGCAACAGTCCCAGTTACAGTCACGTAACTCCTGGTGAAGTCAATGGGACAGGGTATCCAGTGGGTTGCAAAGTCATTTCTCCAGAGCATGGCTGATACAAATCATTAAAATTTCAGAAGTGACCTAACAACTGATTTATGCTGGTATCAGTGAGTAAGCATGCAAAAGGCCATGAAAAATTAAAAGCTAGAATTTACCTAATTGAAGGTGGATTTTCCCCTTGTTTAATTTTCAACATGGTTATAGGTCAGGAAAAGGGTCTATTCTGTATCTGAGCTGGGATTCTTGAGGATGCCCACATTCTAACTCCCCAAAATCCTTACTGTGTTTACATTCAATCTGAACTTAGGCTGCTGCAGCTTACAAATTCTTCATGTCCTTCTAGTGGCAATCTTGGGCTCTTTCTTAGAAACACTGTAAATCTTCTCATCCACCCAGCTCTGACTCTGCCACATGGCTGTGGAGGCTGCTGGCAGGGGAGAGTTTGTCACACCAGACACAAAGACTGGCAGTTCTCCTCACCAGCATTAGTGCAGCCTGAAACAGGCTCAGAAACCCACTCAAGTATTCCCTTGCTTTACTTAGTTTTCATATCACCATGATTTTAAGGGTGAATAACAGGGTTCCTCCACAACTTAGGCTTCAATTAGCATCCAAAATTGTCTTGAAGGAAGGTCTAGACTCAACTGGGATACTTAGAATTAATGGTTCCCACTTACTTTGTTTAACACACATTTAAAGTTCCACTGTGTTTCAAATCAGCTGCGGGTAAATTTGTGTATTGATGTTCCAGCTCACACTCTGCAACTTGTGTCTTAGGGGGAAATATTTCAGTGCTTGCCCCTGAAAAAAGTGGTAGTTTCATTCAGCTCCCTCAGCCCTACCCCTGTATTTCCAATGGAACAAGGAGTGGAATAAGAAAATCTCCCAGATTTACAGAAATATACAGGTCAACTCTGTCAACTACTTTCATCCAGACCTGTCAGGATGAGTCAGCTCAGTGAGAGGGACTGAAAGACAAAGTGCTGGAACTACTGAAACTTCAGTATGTGCCAGAGGTAACCTGTTCTCTCCAGCTTTTTTCAAGGTCTTACTCAACCAAAAACTGGTCCAGAATTTGCAGAGGCAGCCCCAGTGTGGATGAGCATCCACAGAGCTCTGCAGCCACATGTAGCTCTCGTCAGGCCGGCCTACTAGGCCGAGAGCCCCAAAGGGAGCCGAATAACAGACCACACCGAGACAGCAGACCGAGAGGGCAGGAAAGAGAGAGAGGGCGGAACCCTCTGCTTTATTTATATGTTTTTACAAATCACCGTGGATTGGAGGTAGAAATCAACACCTCATAATCCACTGGTCAAAGCATTTGTCAATCATATTTCTCCACCCAGTATACTGGAATTATAAACATAGATACAGTTTAGGAAAGCATAGATAATTACTAAGAGAACCATGGCCATGTTTACAGAAAAGGTTCTAAGAAAAATGTTACAGAAAGAAAAACACTGAAACACTGCAAACTCAGGGCAACAGCCACAGCCACATCCCATGGCAGGGGAAGGTGCTTTGCACAGCACTGCTGAAGGAACAGCCCCTGGTGTGGTGCCATTTGTGGATGCTATGCCAAAATCCATCATCAAAAACCTCAGCTTTTCACTTCAAAAAACACATTTCTGGAGAATATTAATATTCTTCTTTGTTAATCACAGTTCAGAAAGACGGATGGGTTTTCCAGCTACTCTGATAACATCTGTAACAGTCAGTTTTCAGGAAGTGTCATAGGTTTTTAGCAGAAAAGTCCAGAAACTTAAAAAAACCCCAAACCCCCATATAATTAGAAACACTTGTATTGGGAGTGATGGCTTTCTCTTGTTATGCTATAAAACAGAGAAACTCATCTTTAGATGAATTTCCAGTAACATCTCTTTATCTTACTCTTTTATACATGCTGTCCTCATAATATTTTTTAGGATGCGACAAAGAAACCATTTTAATAAAGCTTTTATTTCTTCATGTACTGAGGAACTATAACTTTTCCTTTAGCCTTTTAAGATATGACACATCTTTTGACACTTTCTGACTCCCGGTACAAGGCAAAGGCAACTTCTGAGCTTGTGTTTTGGTTTTCCTTCTCTTTTTGATCTGTTTAGCTGAGCTCTTGTCAGCTGAGAAAGAATCTTTAACCCATACATTTCTGGATGTTGAAAAAAAAATTGCTTTTCATTAACACCAGGACTGCTGCACTTAAGAGCTGCAGCAGAGCTCTTTTTTCCACCACACAGGACTGGACTCTTTTATCCTTTAGTGCTTCCTTGATTTGTCTATAATGTCTCACTTATTAAAGTTTTCTGATCATAAGCTCCCTTCAATAATTTTCTTATTTATTACTCTTTATGAACATGGCTATTTGGCCTTGACCAATAACATAAACCCATCTGCTCTACAGATATCATTAACTCCACAGATAAAGATAAGCTTATGGGTCTTTTCCTTCGTTGGTCTTTACTCACTTTCCCATCTACTTCTGAGCAAAATCCACAAATACTCAAGTTGTCATTAATTTGGGTTTTTTATTTATTTTCTCCACTAATATTTACATTGGCTATTTGGTATCTTTAAGACAGAAATACTGAAACTAAATTGTCATACTTTTGTATATGAATATGCTCCTACAAAAGCTAATAAAGAACAGGCTAATTTGCACATTCAGATAAGAAAAATAAAAAAAAATCAAATATGCTTGCGTGAATAGACAATAACACACATAACACTTTTTGCAAATGAATCTAGGCTTGATAGACTCATTTTTCCTTTAGGTTAATATCAAGACAACATTTTGCCCAGTCACACCCATATTCATCTGCAGAATTTAGCCCTAAGCCAGTTCAGATATAATTATTATAATTTCCTCCTACTTCCGTTTAAAGTACTGTAGGCATAGATTGCTTTGAAAAGAGCTGAACAACTTTTTCCCATGAAATACATAAAATAATCCTCTACTTAGAGCACTTGCTTCTTTTCACTCTCTGCTTTACACAGCACGTGTGGTTCTCATGACAAGAGAAAGGAAGAGATTATTTTCCTCTCCTTTTTAATTAATCTGTTTTGTATCAAAACTGTAAAAAGAAGGCAAAGATTACTTAGTCAAAAGTTTTTCTCTCATGACCTTCTCAGTGATGAGTTAAAATTGAAATTACTTGGAATTAGAGGCTGGCCAAAGCAGTGAACTGTGCATCTTTACAGGTTTGCCTCACTGCTAGTTTACATCAGACATACAAATCAAGTTTGCAGTCTCATCCTGGGCCTCATTTGTACAAATCACAAGCTCCAAGGGAGCAGTGCTGTAAATCACCCCCAGAGACAGCCAAGAGAGGTGGGTGGGTGCAGGTGCTGTGTTTCAACCCTGGTCCTTGGTTCAGGTAGTCTCAGTGTTTCCTACCAGCTCCCCATTCAGCTCCACTCTCATCTCCTCCCTCACCTCCCGGGTCACCTCTCTTCCAAAAATGCCCACTCCTCTTCTCAAAAAAAAGACAGTTCTAATAAATGAGATTGACACAAAGCCTAGAAGAAGCCACCTGCAATGGTTAAAAAGAGGGATTTATAATCTGCTGACAGGAGGAAAGTACCTGACAACCTTCAGTTAAAATTGCTCTTCTGGCTAATATAATTGTTAGTGAAAACAATATTAAAAAAATCAAATGCCTCACTGAAACATCACATTGTACTTCTTTATCACACTGAGCTGAGGCAAACAAACCTTTACAAAAAATTTCAGAGCCTTAAAGGCTCTTTCAAGGCAGGAGCTGCTGTATTAGAGTGTGGTGCTGTGAACTTCAGAGACATCGCCTCCAGGACAGCACTGGGGGAGCTTTCACATAGACATATTAGAAATTCTGACCCAACCAGCTCAGCACAAGTAAACTGTAAATAGACAGTAATTCAGAGGGAGGAGAGGGAGTAAACAGCCAAAGATAATAAGATAAACAATACATAATTATTCAAATAGACTAAACACAAATAAAGCTGCATGTGTGTCTCTGTAAGCCCTCCAGGTCATTATGGAATTAAGGACACAATTAACAAAGTTTAAGGCATTTTCAAAAAGCTGGATCTATTATTTACATTTGTTCTCACTGTAGTGGGGGATTTTGAAATTTATTGAAAATTATGATTGTGCTATTATGAAGATAAACATTTCCGAAGAAGCGGTACTGGAGCAATGAAGTTAAAAGAATTCAGGAGTGTTCAGAAGCTAAACTTCAGAAAAGACAGACTGGCAAGAGCATGGAACATGGAAAAACAAGGGTATTTTCCAAGACTAAAGAATTTCTCTCTTCCAAAATATGAGACAGAAAGGAACGTAGGCAGGGTCAACCCCAGCACTGAGGATGTTCACTTTGTGCAACCACAGACATTGTTAGTTTGGGGTGCAGGATCACACCAGCTGAGCTGCAGCTCTCTCCCTCAAACCTGCAGGAGTCCCATTGAATTAAGGAAGGAGAAGGTGTCATCAGGTTTCCAAAATCCTTTGGTAGAGCTTCACATAGCAGAGCAGTGGGTCAAATGACAAACTGTGGATTAGTACATTGCATTATAAATGGATTAAGCAATAGAAACAAATAAGCTTGGTACAGTCCTGTATGACAACAGTAAATGCCAAACTGCTACTGTCTTCAAGGTTACCCCTCACATCTTCCCTTTTCCATTATGTTTATTTTCTCATTGTGAGGTTTTATGAAGAGATTGCCCCAAGAAAAAGGGGAACATTTGCTTTCAGCTGGATTCTCCTTGCCTCCACCACCCCTGGGATGACCCTGCGAGGCTGAATAGCTGTGCCAAGGCTCACGCTACCACATTATACATTCCAATTTCTTACTATTGGGACAATATTTCACACTTTCCTGGCTGTGATTTTTTTTCTGCTGTGTCATCCTGCCACCTCAGAACCTGGTCTGGAAAGTGAAACAGGAGAAACACAGAACACCATGGATCTGGTGCTGTTCCTCATATGGTTTTTCAAAATGATTTAGACAGGAATGACAAAGTGTCATTGAAGTTTATGTGTGCTGCTAAGACTGAAGAGCAGCATAAATTATGGAAGATTGTGAGTGATTTCAGTAGGTCACACATATACACCCCTGGCATGTAAAATATAGTCTGAGGAACACAAAATAACATGCTCATAGGTAAAATAACAGTTTCTTGATGTGAAATGGCATTCTTTTCACATTGTGGTTTCAGAAAAATTTGGTATAGGTTGTAGAAAGCATTCCTCCCACCTCTCCCAGGATGCATGTAATGACACTTAAGCAAATAGAATAGCATGAACCATGCTAGGTAAACAGACCAACACACTGCAGGCAGTTTCAGATCTCTGTATTTGGCAGGCTGTCTCTTCTGTGTGGAGATCATTGCTGAACAAAGGCTCTGATTTGGGTTTTGTTCTGTTGTTTGCCATGGCTGAAGGAGCAGCTGAAGAGATCCTGGAACAGCTGGTGGAAACAGAAGCACGGCTGACTTTAGGTATGGAGAAAGCATGAAGGGAAATGGACAATTGCCAACAAAACACACATATGCCCACCCTCACTGCTAATGCAGGCAGTTTGCTCCCAACCCTCACTACACTCCCAATTTGCCCAGTGTCTCAGCCTCACACGGAAGGGGCACACAAGGTTCAAGAGTTCCCCATTCTAAGCCTGCAATAAGCCAGCGGACTCTTCACTTTTTCTCCACTGTCTGAGCCCACTACCTGACCCCGATGTCCCCTCCCCCTTTCCCTTCCCCACCACACCAACCTGCCTCCCTTCTTGGACTCACAGCACCATCCCTCGCTAAAACACAGAGGTGTTGCCAGCTGTGCCCTTGCTCAGATGCTGGGGAGCCTCCACACTGAGGAGCGTCAAGCAGATCACCGTCTTGTGGGGTGCCAGGCTGAGACAGGGGTGCCTCTTTGCTGGACTCTTGAGGCAGAAGATCCACATCAATGTGGGGTGCTCTGCCCTGTCCCCAGCCTCCCATTCCCACTCCTCCCTTTGCACATATCCTAGTCTTATCTGATCTCCTGGTCAGCTGGTTCAGGAAGTTAAGCTGGCAGAAAACAAATTCTGCAAAGAAATGTGCAGCCATTTGAGGTCCCAAACTGGCATAGTGCAACACCAGTGCCTGCCTTAGGGGCAAGTAGCGGGTGAGGGATGGGAAAACACAGCCAGAGGCGAGGATGCCATGGCAGCAGTGCTGTGGGAACTGTTTGGAGCTGTCTCAGAAGCACACCTTAAGGCACCAGTCTGCTGGCCACCTCAAAAATAAGGCTTGTCTTTATCTGTGTAGCAATGGTTCAGGTTGTGAAGGCAAAACTTTGGGATGAAAACCTGCAGAGTCTGGACACCTCTTTGTTTAGGAGGCACCTCTCTGTTGAGGAGCTCAGGGTCACTCACACCTTTAGGCTTGAGCACTTAGGCCCCATGGGGAGTAGTTAAGCTTGTTTTGATCTCCTTTACCTTCTGATACTGCTGTTAAGGTCCATGCGCTGGATTTAAATAAACATTTTGTGATGTACATAGAAGAAAACCACATGCAATGGAGAGAGTGCGGAAAGGATTATCACTCTGCTGTAATGGAGCCAGGATCACGCTGCAATGATGCTCAAGGTCATGCAAGGTCATCAAAGGATGATTTGAAAGTGTTGCTTGCATTCTTGCCCAGGAGAGAAGAAAATCTGGACTAAACTGGGAAGGAGAGGGAGTCTCACAGGCATTGCATATTTTCACAGAGCAGCCCAAGTGGAACTCCTGTTATCTCATGAGGAAATACTGAAAGGGCAGAAAGAAACTGGCACCACTGCTGCCATCTGTGAACCTTCCCTATGCCCTGCTCCTCTGCTTGCCACTGCCCTATCCTTTGCAACAGTGGGAGGGAGGCAGTGTGGCCAAGCAGCATCCTCTGACTGCTGGCAGACCTCTGGCATACAGAGGTGAGACACAGAGAGGAACCTGTCCAAAGCTCCTAGAAAGATAGAAAGGGGGAGCTACTGTCCAGTGCCAGCAAAAGAAATCTCTCCAAAGCAATCGTTTTGCAAGTGGAGGCTGGGAAAGAATTAACTGCTTCAGTTAGGCAGGGCTCAAGGGGAAGGGAGTGGTAGCTTGGGTATTTTTCATCTAGACAATTAGGTCTGATCCTCGGGGCAGTGGGTGTTAGGCCAAGGCTGGAAAACTTTCCCTAAACTAGCAAAGCACAAAGCTTTCATGCAGTGTGTGCTCAGCCCCGAGAACTTCCTGGTAACTCTCGGGTTATTGAGGCAGATTGTTGATTAGAATCCAAGAGAGGATTAGAAACTCTTTTAAGCATAAATCGTATTTGCAACTGTATGAGTTAAGCAAACGGATACAAGGGAAATCAAACCTCACGCTTCAGGGCATAAACTGCTCTCTTGTGAGTCAGGATCAAGCTTTTTTTTTTCCCTCTACGCATCGCATCTCATAATTAGCTAGGTGCTTGCTGTGGTTTTGATTTGCTCTGAAGCATCAGTTACTGGCCACTGCCAGAGGCGGGATGCTGGACTAGATAGACCCGTGGTGTGTTTCTATAGGGTAACCCTTTTGTTCCCATATTGGCAAAGCTTTGTGGGAAAGCTTTAGTGATTCATGTCTTCAGCAGCTCCTGGTCTTGCCAAACATTGTCCTCTCATTTCCATAGGCACTAAAGTCACTCTGAATTGCTACAGAAATAAAAAGGCAAAGTTGGGTTTGCCTTTTTATTTCTGGGTTTATTTATCTACATGCTGCAGACAGCATTTATTTAGTAAATAAAAAGATTCTTTTGGGACCTGTAGGGGCAATTTTTTGCTAGCAAGAAATTGATTATTTTCCATATTCCTTTTCAGCTGCAAAGCTAAACAACTTCCAGAAGGTTTTATATGTTAAAAAATATATATTTCTCTGTGTGTGTGTATACACATACATTTATGCATGTATATATATAAATAAAGTTGGTCCAATAAAAGGGTTTGAATTACTAGCATTTCCTTACAAATTAAAGGCAGGCAAGGACCAGTAATGCAGGTGACAGAGCATGCACTAACAAAGTCTGCCTCTCCATGCTGCCTCTTTGATGTGCCTCATCTTTGCCCCGAAGGAATTTCATTATCCTATGGTGAGCTGGTAATGAAATCTGTACTCAGAATCAAGCCTTCATAGAAAACGATATCTTGACTCTTTGTTCTGTGCAGACTAGCTGTGTGTGGTAGGAATATGTTTCTATTTGTGTGTGATCTGAGTGTACTTTGAATACTGATCTCCAGATAAAAAGGATAGAGATCTAATTTGACAAAATACCGAATTACTCTCTCTTGCCTTATCTAACAAAATCCTGATGCTTATTATTGTGATGAATATTTGGGGCAATACTTGTAGTGTTCAGCGTGTGTGAGAAAAATCTCTCTGTGGAGAACCAACTGGAGTGTCAAAGACACTGATTTATAAAGAGTGCAGAGGGCTCTTAAGTACTATTTTTAGAACAATGCTGCAACAGATTTACACGCAGGGAAAAAACCTTCCTCTACAGTCACTTAGGAGCAAAGTAGCATTTCACTGCATAATAATGAGGAATTAATTGCTCTTTGTCATCACTTTTTATGCAAATTGCCATAGAACACTTGCCCAATGTGCATTTTACCTTTTAACAAAGAAAGCAGTCATGACACAATAGACCAAATTTCATAAGCTAAAGACAAAAGTAGGCTGTACCATACACAAATTGAAGCTAGCAAGTCTATTCCTTTGAGGAACTCTATCAACTTCCTATGAAAGTCCATTAAAAAAAAAGAAACAAGGAAAAGGTTTCTTGGCCTACACATCTAGTTAAAGTATATTAAGTTCAATTATCAGACAAGTGAAATTTCTTCACAGGGAACTTGCTCATCACTTTTTACAGCCTTTTTTTTTTTTTTTCTTTTTGCTTGGCATAATCAGCACATATCACGAATACTTTGTTTCCTTACTGCTTACAAGCTTTTACTGTATCATTACTAGATTTCAAAAGTCGTGGGTTGCCAGTTGTTCAAAAATGTTTTTCTGAATTATATTCCAAAACCCCCTAAAATAAAAACATCATCAGCCTTGTGTTTCATGTATGTTTTCACAACATCTACATTTAGACTAAACTGACAATTCTTCAGAGAAAACCAGAACAGAAACAGCTACAGAATAGCTTTTCCTTTCACTGCAAGAAAGACAAATACATAATAAATCATCTTTCTTCTACATAAAGCTTTAATTTTTTAGTCATTCTGCAACTGACATTGAAAATTTAATGCAAAAATTAACTAGATGGCAGACTGGGTCAAAATGTAGACATCCTAATGGATTGCATTGTGTCAAAGCATTTTGTCCAGAAACATCTCAACAACTTTTCTTTTTCCTGAGAAACATAGGAAGGATATCAGTGTGCCAGGAGTTTCTGTCTTGCATGTGCAATGAATTAATTCAGTGAACCAGCGGGTCTTTTCAATCTCTAGTTTCTACCAACTTCAAACATAATAGCGAGTTCCAACAGCGTCCCTTTTCTATTCATAAGCTATTCACTGCAAACCTTTGTAGTTCACAACTTCAAGTTAACATAGCAAAGAGCAGTTTTAAATCTCTCACATTGTCAGGGGTCACAATTTGCTGCAGCTACCAGAAACACCCCAAAAAACACCACATGCTGCAAGCCAGTGCACTCTGCTTTCACCTCTAAGACAGAAAAATAAGAGAGACTTGACTTCTGCCTTAAGTGTTAACACTTCAGCAACACTATCTATTAATCAAAAAATAGTTGAATGCAGCTTATAAATCCCTCTATGAAAAGAGCCATCTTCATCCTTACAGAAATATATTTTCTGTCCTGGTCCTTGCTTAAGGTGCCTTCTTGAAAAAAGCAAGAGAAATGAATGTGAGAAGTAAATTAATCAAACAGATAATTAAATATGTCAGTGGAAACCCACAGTTTCATTGGGGTCCCAAGTCTTTGGTTAGCATTAGAGATAAAAGCAAAATGAACTACCCCTGCAAAAGCCAAAGCCTTCAGTGTAGTAATGAAGCACTCCAACCCCCACACACCCTCTCAGAACTGCAGTGTGTCAGGGATTTAGCCTTTAATAACAAGTCCAAAATACTCCAGTGGCTTCCCTAAGGCCATCAGAGGTAGGGGGAGCCACCATACCAGTAGGACCGGTGCATGCCCACTGAGTGCCAGCACATCTGCATCCTCTGTGTTCCCCACCAGCACTCCTACCAGTCCTACTCCAATCTCTGTTCAGCCAGAAGCCATCCCCAACCTCCACAAGCCTTCTTATGTTCCAGTCATGTTTCAGCTTCATGAAGCACACATTATTAATAAACTACACGACGATCAGACTTCCCTTTTAAATTTTACATTCCCAAGTGTCGCTGTGTGTCACTTCCCACCCCTCCCTCTGAAGGTGCACTGGACACCTTGCACATCCCCCACAACACAGTAGTGTCTACCACTGCTGGGCTCAGACAAAGCTGGTGGCTTTGCATTCTGCTTAGTCGTCCCTCCATCTCCACTGCCCACCCCCAGTGCTCCAGGCTCCTGTCCCAGTCACACCAGTACTCCATTGTCTCCATCTGCTACATCCTGCATGACTCATCATCAGAAATACCTCTCCAGCACCAGGCTTAAGCAGCAGCATGCTCAGTATTCCTCCTCCTGCAGACGCAAAGGGAGCACGCAGCCACCATGACAGTAGCCCAGACTGAGCACCAAGAGAGACAGTGCTAGGGGCACAAGAGGCAGCCAGGCATCCAGTCAGACATCCCACCGGAACTGCCAGTTCTGAAGAAACTCCTTCTTCCCTAAGACAACAGTCAGATGTCCTCTGCTGGGGCTGCACAGTCTATCCAGGAAAGAACGAAAAAGCCCCTGTTACAGTATGCACCGAAAGCAGAATCTTGTGCTAGAAGGTCACAACTGTTACCAACTCAGTATCTCTGTGAGTAATAATTACCTCTAGGCTTTTACTCTTAATAAGTGGATTTAAGTCTAGTCAGCCATTGGTGCATGTGTATAAACTCTCATTGATGTTGAAGACTATGTGGAGTAGAAGAGTCCCTAGAAATAGCAATTCCTCTCCACAGAATAGTGCTTTTCTTCTAACCTATCCTTTGTTCCTTCCCAAAATCATGACTTTGAATTAAATCTTGCCGAATAACTGGTGTCTTGTGACATGTCAGAACTGTGACCTAGACAGCTCAGAAATATCTCTGTGCTCTTGAATGGAAAAAAGTCTCCAGCCTGACATTTAATATCTAGAACACAAACACCACTCTGACATATCTAGATTAACCCCTGTGTGCCTTCTTTGTTCTCCAGTCCCAGATGTTTTCTCTCCCTTGGCAGTGTTCAAGAGAAAGAAGTGTTTTTCTAATCCTCTTGTGCACCCCTTGATTTGCAGAAGGACAGCCTGGACAAAGCAGATGTTTTGCCTCCTCTCACAGTTTGCTGCAGATATTTTCACTTTTCTGGATAACCAGGTTAGGAATGAGGCCTACAACCATGAGCTACGCCATAACTGATACCGTGAAGGGATTTCCAAAGACAGTGGTGAAGGAAGTACCATGGACTTGATGGTCTGCGGATGGGGGATAATTTATCAGGAGGACAGATGACCCTTATCAATGGGCCAAGTGGAAGAGGGAGCGGTACCAAGGTGTCACAGTTCTGTGCTGACTCTGCACAAGACCCACAGTCTTCGCACTCTCTCTCTGTCCATATGAAGTGGCTGCCTCCCTCCCCCAATTATGACAGCAGTAACAGAATATTTGACTACCTCCACTTCTCCCACAAAGTGGAAACTGGCATTTGAAATCCCTCACCTTGCAGACAAGTCAATGGCTTTCTCCTCGCTCTTCCCCAAAGCCAGGGACACATTTTTGGTAAGATTTAAGCATCTGACTGCATTGGAAATACCCAGGAACACTCCCACATAGTGCTACATGCTAGCATTTTGCAGGCCTAGTGAACTTATCACCAGCAATCTAGGAAGAATCTATAACATTTTGTACCAATAAACAGCATTATTTTTAAGTCTGTGTTTGTGAAAGTTCCTATTGAACATGACCAGACTTATGTGTTGAATTGGCACACTGCACTATTTGTGAATCTGTGATTGTGAAGGAGAGCAGACTTACAGTGTAACCCAAAGTATTTATGCATCTGGGATCTTAATGAACACAACTGGATTTAGAGTGTCAAATTGGTTCTAATCAGAAATTAAGCTCAGCCGCACCCAACCCCTCTGATCTCAGGACTAGCTGGAAAGTAAGGGGGCTTAATTCCTGCCAAATTTCTTTACTCTTAATACAATAACTATAAAGGTCAAGTGTTGATGAAAAGATAGACTATAAGGCTTTTGAGCAAACCAACCAAGCTAAAACAAGGTTTTGTCCACAATTGCCCTCAAACAATTTGACTATGCTGATTCTTAGTGATAGGAGAATGTGTGAACCAAGATTTAAATATGTTGTTACAGATGTCCTTGCTTTTAGAAGCAGATTCTGGGATCACCCTGACCTGTAAAACCATGGAATTGGAGAGAGTTGACCTTTAGAACTCTTAAAAAGAAAGTATTATATTTTAAAATAACATTCTGAATGCAAATTCTAGAATGTAATGCACAATTTGTAAATAATAATGAGCACACTAAGTAAAAAAAAGATGAAAGCAGTAATAGAGCCGAGGAAATTCTCAGAAGATGGCACTGATTTAAAACAAAATGAGGACGGACAAAGCCTTAACCTGGCTAGCCATCTCCAGGATTTGCTGTGGGCTGCATTTGCGCTGCTTTTCACAGCACTGAACTTCAATGCACCAGCAGGCTGCTAGGGCTGTGTTTGCTTTGGGGCTGACAAATTCTGACCTGTAAAATCATTGGAAAGAATAATCTTTAGTTCATTCATCCCACCTGTCTAGCATAGGTGTTGCAATTACTTTTGCCAAATTAAACTACGTCAAACCTAAATCAGGTGATCCCAGCAAGCAGGTGATGTGAACAGCTTAATTCTCTTTGTTAATTTTTTCTAAGTTAAAAACCAGAGAAGATTCCACCTTTTGACTTAGTGACCACAGAACACTTTTTGGACATAATGCATAAACCTTAACGATTCCTGGTCCTCTGTTTCTTGGCATACAAAGAGTTCCTTATATTCCCTTTTTACTATGTTATCTGCATCAATTTTTTTAAAGGTCAGTGCCTGCCATGTTTTCCTACCTTGCTTCCTGACACTATAATTTTAGTCCCAGCAACAACGCTTCGCTGGTACTTCAATATATTTCCAATATTATATCTCACCAGATCCTCAAAATACCACGCCAGGGATCTGAAGCTCTGTGCATGACAAATGTTCCTTTGTGGAGCTTTTGATGTGATGTCAAGCCACGCTCCGGAGACACTACACTGTGGATCTTTGATACCGTGCAACGCGACAATGTCTCCTTCGTAGCTGTCACCGCCACTTACTCAGTGCGTGCTGCTGGTACTGCCAGTGCTCCAGGAAACATGCTGTACCTGGGGTGTGTGAGGATCTGCTTGCGAAAAGACATATGGTGCCTGTAGTATAATCAGTAATCAACTGTGAATTTCTTAATCACCGCAAAGAAAATTATGCAATATCATTAATTCTACCTGCATAACCCAGGAGAATATGTGCATAATTACCAATAATGACTTAGATCTCTGCACAGGACCAGGGCTTACCCAGGAAAACTGATATTTTTTAACCCAAATGCTGCAGGGTGAAATGTATTTCAGAAGGAAATGACAACTTCCTGAATTAAAACCTGCAAATTTTGTCCTTATTTTTCCCTTTTCACTCCTTCATTACCATTGTAAAGATCAAATTGCATAAGATCCATTAACGTGTTGCTCATTCATAGTCTTTGAGTCAGTGTGGTTGAAGCCAAGACTGCAGTTCTTGTCTTTCCATAGCACTTTAAATTAAGAATTGCCTCTCACTAGGAAAAAGCCATTTGTTTTTATAAATACATGACTGAAATACCTTGCAATACACATAGCTCTCCAACAAGTGGCACTATTAAGACTATTCAAGTTACAAGATTGATATGCAAATGAGATCTCAGAAAGGGATGTTGGAACATGTTTTACAATATTGGATTCACTTTAAAATCTTTTAAATTTACATATGAAATATGATTGAAATATATACTCATAATTCAGCTACTCTGGAAAGTTTTGTGTTATCCAAAAAGGAACCACTGAAAAGTAGGTCAAGTGCCATAAGCTCAACCAGGCAGTCCTCTCCAAAGAGATGAAGTCATGGCAGTGTGGAGAAACCACCTAATTAATATGTCAGTAAAGGTAACATGCAACCGGGAAATGTGTCCACAGCACTGAGCCAATGCATGTTGTTGAATGTGTGGATGCAGCCTTTTCTCGAGGATGTGTTGCAGCATTCATGGCAAGTTATCCCTTAAGTATTCTTGGGTCACCTTCTAAATTGTACCTCTTCACATGCATTCTTACCTTATTTTGTTGTCTTTGCTTGACAAATTGGGTATTGTTTTCAGAGACTATACATGACACCTCTTCAAATAACTTGTATTTGTCTGGAATACCTGGAATATATGTTTGGCTGGATTGCAAAAAAAAAAAATAGCCCAGAAATAGTTATATATACAAAAATGTAGGCATGAAGATAGTTGACTGCAAAGGAAACAGGACCAGATTAGATTTGTTGCTGGAATATAAGCAGTTTGGGAATGAATTGGGAAGCCAAGGCATGAAAAATGTAAAATACGTGATATAAAAATAGCATTTTTAAACAGTAGGCTTAATTCAGTTAGTATAATATTCCTTCTGTATTTGGAAATCAACCTTGTCTGTTTTCCCACAGTTTTCTGGTGTTATACAGAGATACAACAACCATAACGTAATCATGACCTGAGTGACATACAGGAATGTGAACTCTGTCTTGCATTATGAGTTGATCACAAAATGATTAATATTTGGGTACCAAAAGCTCCATAGAGGTACTTGATGAGTTTTCAAAAAGCCTCTGCACGTTGTCGCTGCTTAGCTCTACCTTCTTTCACTGTGCTGATATCTCTGTCCTGCACAAGCATGACCTGATTCACGCTGAAACCACTGCAAATTTTATCGCAGAGTAAACTGAATAACAAAATCTAAAATGGACATTTTCACATTACGCTTCCTTTTAGCCAAATAGCAGTATTCATTTTAAAACATCAGCCAGTAAGATAAATGGCAATTATTGTGCTATGGGCAGAGTGTACACGATGTGCTTTGTTTTCACTTTGGATGGCTTTGACTACCTGGAGCTGTATCTCCTGTAGTGTGCTGTAAATAATAGAATACGTGCACTCTGAATGCAGTGGCATAACGGGCACGTAGAGTGATAACTAAAGCATTACAAATGCTGCATGGCTTATTTTTATCTCTCCGTCCTTCTCATTATAGTATTTTTATCGCTCATGCCAATACAAAATTATTTTTGTGTCTCAGGGAAAAACAAGGCAACATGAAGACTCAGCCCTACCAGTGTATAAACATGATGAGTCTCCTTACACACTGTGGGACTTTCTGTGTGCTTAACACCATATATGTCTGCAGAACCAGAACCTAAATGGCACTGGTAAGCAAGGCTTTATATGAACATTACTTGGAAAGGGAAAGTGAAGTTTATGAGTCAAAATCTCCAGTGGGGTGCTGTCCTGCAGCCACATGTAGCTAGGAAAAGTAGGGGCAAAATGTTATACGGAGCTAAAGGCTTTCCACTTTACACGACCAGACAGTAGTGCAAAATGCAAACTGGGGAGACTCACATTTTTGAAAAGTGAGCATATACTTGCCCTGACATACAAAGAGTTGGATCTAGGTTGACAACATAGTTTTCTGTAGTTTAGCAGACTTTGAAAAAGCAAGTAGCCTGATGAAGCTGCTGCAATTTCAGGAGAAGACATCATTGAGAAAACTTCACAGGGACAGCCCCTCTCTAAAAGATACAGAAAACACAGTATATCATCTGGCTGTAGTGAAAGGAGGAAACAGAGGATGAAAATGAACAATGAAAACTGACAAAGGCAGAAAAAATAACAAACATGCACATGTTAATTACTGAACGTGCTTTTGTTAGCAGTAGGTCACCATCATTCTTTATTGACATTTACTGCAACTGCAATTTCTTTTTCAAGACCACTGACCCTGGAAAATGTAACCCTCTAGTTATCCAACGCCCTTTAATTAGAGATGTCTCCAGAAATAATCTCACTCACGGCCCCTATTGTGAATCATTTATTCTCCAACTTTCCTTTTTATCAGCTGTCTTTCATCTTTATGTTTTTCTATCCGAGCCCGGCTGAGTAACTCGGGTTTGCTGAATGTGGCTTATTCATTTACCCGTTCTCCCAATTGCATTTCATGCCCATTGACATTTGGGGTCTCGCTCAGAGAAGCACTGGCTGCGGGCACTAGGATAATTTGCAGGAATCACAGCTTTCCACTTGGCAAAAGGAACCATGGCGCCAAGCCTCGGGGTGGAGAAAGGGCTCGGAATCGGGCGCTTTACACACACACCCCCACATCCCCGGACTCCGAGAGGAGGCGGAGAACAATCAGCGCTCCCGCGCTGGAAACACTTGTCGGGGTTTTGTTTTTGTTTTCAGTCCCGGGAGCGCTCATCTCGCCGCACGGTGCTCGGCACGGCTGACTCATGACTCTTGGGCGCTTGCGGTCGGCACTATAAGTAGGATGAGGTTTACTCCGGGAGACGGAGCGCGCAAAATAACGCAGGCATCAACCCCGAGGCGGCCCCGCCGGCAGCCAGGGGTGACCGGGGTGGGTGTTCTTTTTGCCTTGCCCGTCACACCCTCCCCACCAGCACAGCCGTCGCGGCGGGGCCCCCTCGGGCCG
>VYZT01028711.1:119406-248428 GCA_013400735.1 Pomatostomus ruficeps | reverse complement strand
CAGCCCCTCCGCCCAGCGCCCTGCCCGGCCCCCCCGCCGCGGCCACCTGCAGCCTCCCGGGGCAGGCGGGCAGCGCGTCCCGCCGTGCCCTCCGGTCCCCCGGTTCGGGGAGGGATGCGAACTCCGGTAACAGTTTCTGGGATCATCGAGGCGCAGCGTGCGGGCAAGGCAGCGCGCCACGGAGACGCTGCCTGTCATGAAAGAGGCTAAGTGTGAAACCGTGCCTCTCCTTTTGTGGAGCGGGCTATTTTGGTCGTGCAGCGGGTGTCTTGCTTAAATCGCTTCAGTTGCCGTGAGATCATTGTGCCCTTGTTATTGAAGCCCCGGAGGCTCCGGAGTAACCCCGGGGTTTCAGTCTTTAATAATAAACGTGAGGCAGGGACGACATCTGATTAGAAATACTCCTTAAGATGTTGGAAAGATTGTGAAATTACAGCGTTGCTGTTTGCTTTAGTGAAGCCGTGACAGTGTTTTCGTGATGAAAGCTCGTTTTCACAGACTTTGGAACTGTCGCTAAACTTGTGCATATTTTAATTTTTTGTTCTGAGGCTCGAGCCGAAAACAAGTTGGGGTTTTTTTAAGCTAGGAATTGTCTGAGATTCTGCTGTAGATGGTGGAATGCTCTGCACTTTGGGGAGGGTGGTGGTGCTTGGGTAAATTGACTTTATCAGGTATGTAAATAGAGAAATTTGAGATAATTGCTGTGATGAGATGGATAGAATAAAAGGTGGTGTGTTAAGCTTTTGCTGCAACAGCCTCATAGACAACAGCTTTAAACCACTGTTCTAGGAGCTTTACATTTGACAAATAGAAATAAAATTCCACCTCACCTGTGGGCTTGCTCTTTTAAAAACCTTGTTGCCTTTTGTGTTCACCCGCCTGCCCCCTGTCACTGAGATCTGGGCAGCTGTGCAGCAAAATGGATCGGCGTTGTACTTCCCTGCGGTGCACTGAACCTGTGCTTTCAGCATCACTTTTCACATTTGACCCTCCAGCTTCAAAGGCTGCTCTGAGAGTGCTCTGCAAGGAATGGAAGGAAGCCGTGACTAACTGGAAAAGTAGAGCCCTGAAAAATCAGGATCATAGGTCTAGTTTTCTTGTTAGTTTCTTCTGTAACGCTGGGCGAGCCATTCAAACAGATGTACGCCAGTACACAGCTGCCAAGTGGGCAAGAAAGGTCCCTAGTGATTCTGGAGATAGGGTGATTGTCAAGATATTTTGGGATCTTTTGCACAAATCCTCCACAGAAGCAGAGTGTGTGTTTCTGGGCAATGCTGGGCAACTCTGCTGTGAGACTTGAGGTTAAACAGCTACAATTTTTTTAAACTTCTGCCATTGTGGAGAGTAGATGGGGGAGATGCACACAGCAAATACATGACTAATGCACATGCTGAGAGATCCCGAGTTGTTAATCAAGAGCAATTGTTTGTGCTCAGGTATCTCACACTGGGAAACAGTGCTAGGACAGGTGCTCTTAGTCTTTTTCTGACCCAGAGGCACATCTGGAACATCTGTTGGTGGTAATGTGCATGCTGGCAGATTGCTCTGGTGATGTAGGTGGGATGCCTTTCTCTCTTTTCCTCTTAGCTTTCAGTCATTCATTTTGCAGCAAGAAAACATTGGCTGTTTGCTCTTATGTGCTGGGCAGAAAGCAAAGTTAGGCATAAAACCTGAGTTTACGAGGAGATTTTGGTAAACCTTTGACATTGTAAAAGTCTTCAGATACTCATTGAAATAATAAAATCTCCATACTATATAGCAATCTTACATATTCCTTTCTGCAAGTGCATGATAAAAGACAAAGAGAGCTGAAAACAAAACCCTGTATAGATGATGTGTAGTGTGGATTATGTGACAGAAGTTGCTTGCCTTTGCTTATTTTCAAACTTTCGTTGCTTGATTTTTCAGTTCTGAGGAGCTATAGCTGTTTTTCTTAATGAGATTGCAGTATGTTTGCAAATTAGTTACTTTCTTTCAGGTTTTCTCTAAAAAAAGGCGTCATGGAAAAAAAAATCAGTGGGGTTTTTTTTGTTTGTTTTGGGTTTTTTTTTAAGAACAGAAATAGATATTTTGTCATTGTGTGCCTGTGACATTCTTTTTGGGTAGGGCATCACATGCACAGATAAAGAGGAGACCTCTCAGACTATAGCGAAGAAAGGTTTATGGCACTAAGCTGAAAAATGAGATGTGTAACATTAATATATGCAAAGTAATCATTTCAGTAGTAGTGACACTTTTATGTAATGAATAGTTGGTAAAATCAAATAGCATTTATTGTGTGCTGTGAATACTGTCTCTTGTGGTTTTAATTTAGGTGGTATGGACATGGTTTATATATTCAAATAAAAATATATATACCTTTTTACTCAAAGGAATACTTTCTGAATGGCTTCTTAGTTTACACTAAGAACATACCTGTAGTGTTGAGCCGGTCAGACTTAGATTTGAAGGCATGCATGCTTCTTTCACCTCTGGGTCTGAATTTCCAGCTCAGCTCATTTTGGGTGTGATGCTTGTTTTCTGAGTTGAGCTGTTGGGAGAAATACGCTAATCATTCCATTGATGTGTTGAAGAAAATTCAGATTTAAGCTACACGCTTTCTCTAAGTCTGAGTTGCTCCTGCTGCTTTCAGTGTTCCTGCAGACTATAAATGCTTTAAGAGAATGTGTAAAGGGTGTTGTTCTGATACTGCAGTCCTTTACTGACATTTGAGTAGGTGCCCAAATGATTTTGTTGTAGTGGATGAATGGGCAGTAGAGTTCTACTCCCAGTATCTCCTGCAGGATTTCCGGATTAGTGTTCAAAGTACTCATTCAGGTTGTTACAAAAAACGGTCATCATTCCTTTAAATTCAGCCAAAAGATACTAACCTTGGCAGCTGTCTGAATATTACACATTTATTTGAAGCTTACATCAAGAAGATGTAAAATGTATGAATCTAGCCAGCTGAGTTGTAATGTGCTCATCTTGCTTTTCAGATAGGCAGAAACATCTTTGTAGTGGATTGAAAAGAGCACTGCACACTCTGCCACTCTTGGACTGTGAATTACAATTTTAAAACAGGCAAGCAAAGGAATGTATACAAATGCCTCTATGGTCAGTGATGGACTTGCAGCTTCTGAGTTACTAGAACTAATGATCAAAGAGCAACCACATGTTCAGAAGAGCTAAGTAGAAATGAACGAGGGAATAAGTTCAGGAAAACCCTTATGCTAAAAGTTTACATGTGCAGCAGAACTTTGATCTGTCAAAAATTGGGCTCAGAAGACTCCTCTGTTCGATTGTATTCATCTTCATACAGAAGGAGCCACAGCAACAACCTGAAGAACACCACCTGTTCTGCACTGGCATCTCAGCAGATCAATAGATGTGTCCCTCTTTAGCTTGAAAAAAGGCTGTTACAAGCTCCTAATACAGTGAGGGCTGAGCTGCAGCTCCTGTGTGGGTGAGGGGGCTGCCAGTCACGCAGCCCCTCTGTGTGTAACCCCTCAGCCCTCCCTGACTTCTGTGTCTGCTCCCCCTTTGCTATTTACACCTGCTGGCGCAAACCTGCCCTCAGAGCCAGCTGGGACATTTTCGGATTCAGTGCCTCAAAGGAAACGGGAAAAGGAGATGCAGATGGTGGTTGCAGGGGCAAGAGACACTGGCACCTGAGCTATGCCTTTTTCTTATTTTTAGTTTGAAAGGTGACCTAAAATGGTCAGATCCTCCCAGATTTATTCCTAAGACCTACCATTTGCATATAACTGTCTCTGCTATCTCAACTAAACAAGATGTTTGAAAAGCTATTAGGAACAAAAAACATGTGAGTTTCCAGTTTATCCCTAGTAGGAGTTGAAATAGAAGCCTGAAGCTTTTTTTTCTTGTTTCTTCCTGAGTGTTGAAAACAATTAGCTGGGCTGTGATGGGTAGATGGGGTTTGTTGCACAGGTTCAAAAGGAGTCTCCCCACTAAGAAAAACAGGAACTGTTTGCCGCCTGTCACCACGCAGGGCTTCTGGGCTGTGGAGCAGCAATTTTGTATTTTGAAAAGAGGAAAAGAAGCTTAAATAAACAAAATGACCCTTGAGACTTAATCACAGCTACTTATTATAGCTGACATTCACTGAAGACTTCTTTTCTTTTTTTCTCCTCTTCTTTCTTTAGTGATCGCTTTAAAATTTAAACCTGAACTAGGAAAACAGGAACTGTAGGTGTGGAGGTGTTCTTTCACCCCGATTTGCATGCAGGCTGTTTTTTATTTAGCGGGTAGGTGTGTTCGGTGTGTGTGAGAGCAATTGAACGTGTCAGCAGTTTTCTACGAGCCGCTCTTGCTGACTCACGTGTCTGGTGCAGCTTGAGCTACCCTGGCTATAAACTATCCACAATAGGAGGCGCGGGCAGAGACCGCCAGTGCCGAGCCGCTGTTCAAAGGTTATTTTCGGTTCTCCGGTCACTGCTTTGCTGTGGCTTTCTTCCCCAGCAACATCAAAACACACTGTCATTTTGCCAGGCTGCCATTCCTCTAGGTGCGGAGAGTGAAGTAGAAGTTCATTGCGCCGCTGCAGAGGTTGTGCTCCAAGTGCATTCTGGTGCTACGGGTGTTCAGCAGCCTAAATCTCTGGGGTTTACTTTTTGTTTGTTTGTTGGTTTGTTTTGGTTTTTGTTTTGGTTTTTTTTGGTTGGTGTTTTTTTGGTTTACATTGGGTTTGGGTTTGTTTTGGTTGGTTAGGTTGTTACCAAAAAATCCCTCTAAGCATTGTTCCAAATTTGAAGTATGGCAAGTCTAGCCTATGAATTGTGTTTTCCCTTTCCAAGTGCAAACTGTGCTGTGGAGTGTGCTACCCTCCACCCCTTTTAATGGCAGAAGTCTTTTTTAAAGCCAACAAGGAATTCTGATTAAACTTCAAAAAAACCCTAGGTTTAGCTATCTTTAATTTTGAAAATTTTGCTATTTCTTAGTCTGGTTTTTACCTCCTGTGTGGGAATATCACTGGCTGCTAGCATGAAAGGATTCCTTCATCTGCTCGTGCTCTTGTACAACTGCTTCTTTATTTACCGACTCTATTCTGATTACTCATAAGGATCCTAAAATGATAGCTGCTGCTGACTGATGATTTTTAACTGATCTTCTTGTTGTGGGTTTTTTTTTTTTCTTCCCTCCTTCTTTCTTTTTTAGCTGATCACAAAAGCCTTTGCAGAAGTGGAGGGAATTAGCCATCTGCAGTTCTGGATTTACTGTCAGGGAGTTTAGATTTGTAGTTGTCTTTTGTGTATTTTTCTTCTTCTTGTGGAATGGGGTGAAAAATAAGCAGTCTTTGAAAGTGTGATAAATAAAATCAGCTGCTATCAAGCAGGGTTTAATAACAAGGTGAGTTCTTGTCACTTGTTTTGTTTTCAGTCAACTACTTTGACCAGTAATGAATAGAAAACCACACTGAGAGCTTTATAACACATTAAGAAAATGGGTGTTCTTGGTTTCCGCCAATACAAATGACTCATCAGTATCAGTAGGGTTTCTACTTCTAATAATAAAACTGTGTAAGACCTTTAAAACGTGTGGTTTTGGCCCCTACTCTTAGTGAAAGGTTGGAAAATATTACTTTGAGATGGTTTTTTTTAAACTTATGGAAGATTTAGTGATTTGCTGTGCAACAGTGAAAGATCTTGTACCCTCCAAAGAAAACCCACTCGTACCACTGCTTGCAGTGTGAAAGTCGTTCCCTTTCCTGTCTCGTTCTCAGTGTTTTACACTTCACCAAAGAGTATTGCCGACCCTTAGCCTCGATGTCAGAGATGCGCATCTGGAAAATATAATGTATTGATGTCGATCGAGGGTAGACTTGGCACACTACCTCATCTTGCTGAACTGCTGTTCTCTCCCTCTTTTCCAATCTGGTAAAGAGAGGGACAGTAAGACTGCTGAGTGACCCGTATTGCTGTTTTAGCTGGGGATCAGAGGATCTGGAGAGGAAAGTAAACAGAAAATAGGAGTTGAAATATAAATGACAACTGTAGGATGTGTCTGTCACTACCTGGAAGGAAGCGCACATTTTCCAGTACTGAAAGTGATACTGAAAAAAGTGCAAATCAGAAAGTGATGTATTGTTTTATTTTTCTCTCTCTCCCTTAAAAAGTAATAGTTTTCAAATCCTTTTAGCTGTTGACCTTTTTGTAAAGATTCTGCACTGTGTTCAATGCAGTAAAGCAACCTCTAGCATATCCTTTTTTTTGAAAGTGTGCCTTGTAGAATGCGAGGTTATTTTGTTTTCATGTAAGCAGAGCATGACCTTCATGGTGTTATAGTGTATCAAATTTTAATTGTTTTATTCAAGGTGTTGTACTTTTAATAGTAGTCCAATCAGTGTCTCCTGATCTGCTGCATTAATATTTAGTGTTGCTATCTGTTTTCAAGTTGCCTGTGTTGTTACAAGGTTTAAAGTCTATACATGAGGCAGAGCTAGTATTTTCTTCCCTGTTAGAGTGAAAATTCCCACATTTATGAAGTCTCCATGTTTACTTTCTCTGTTGTTGCAATATTTATACTAGTAAGTTACTCCTTATAAGGATGTGATGGTTCTTTGTTTCTTCTTATTCTATTTTAAAAGCAGCTTGTGCTTTTTACAAAATCCGTTCGGGGTGGATCCTCAGAAACTCTAGACTTATCCCAGCTCCCTCATTGTCAGTGGGCATCTTTTGCCACTAAATATTTAAATATATTTATGTAGTTGGTTTTGGTTGTTCTGAAATACCTTGGATGTGTTTGTCAGTTTCTTGTGTAACCAGACTGTGATGGGGAATCTTTGTCTTGTAGCCTCTTACTGGGAGAGGTGCACTAAAAATAGAGGCGCAGAAGCCCATGGAAATAAAACTTTGCAACATGTGGAAGTCCAGTTGTTTGTTACATGGCAACAACATGACAGATTTTATTATTTTCAGATGGATATAGCATAAAAGGCCAAATTCCAATGTAAACGATTTATTTAGGAACAATTCTTACTGAAGTTCACAGAAGAATAATTCTTAGAGACTGCAAAATCAGGTGTCAGTGGTCATTCAGAGTTCAAGAGGACATAGGTCCAGCACTCTGATTTTGGCTTGTCTTTAGAAAATCATGCCATCAGAAGCATCGTGAAGGTTGGATCATGGCAAATGAATGATGTGTGTAAACCTCATTGATGTTTTGAGCTCTGCTGACTCTGAAATGGGATTTTTGTCCAAAATCACTGAAGGCTGGGCCTGTGAAGGGCAGCTGACAGTGTTATTGCTGAATTTGGGACAGTGATTCTGCTCAGCATCTCCTCTCCTTGCCTTTGCTTGCCCTGGCACCTGTTTCATCCCACAGTGGGCCAGCCCTGAGAACTAAATTGGCAGGAAATTATTCAGTCTATGTGTAGGGTTACTTTTGTGCATGGTAAGTTTGCTGTGGAGTCTGTCAAGAACCTGAATAAGGCATCAAATTAAAGCAAAACTTGTTAAAAGGCTTAGAGCTGGCCATGGGATGTCTGGTCCCCAAAGTGCACTGACCATCACTGCATCATGCCCCATCTCCTGAAGGTTGTTCTTGTCTTACTCTGTCAATATGGTAGCTCTGCAGAAAATCAGTAGCAGCCTGTGCCTAGCCTAACCCGTAGCTTGGCTGTAGGAACTTGCTTCGCAGGGCATAAGAGGTTTGGGATATTTATTTCTGGCTTGTGTCTGCAACAGACAATTGAAAAAAGAGGAAGGCAGAACTCAATCAAATGAGTCTTGAATATTAAAAAAGTGTAGAAGTACTATCTCCTGCAAATATTCAAATAACTGAAAGAGAGGAGGTTTAAATTAGATATTGGAAATAAATTCTTTACTGTGAGGATGGTGAGGCACTGAAACAGGTTGCCCAGAGAAGCTGTGGATGCCCCAAACCTGGAAATGTTCAAGGCCAAGTTGCATGGAACTTAGACCAACTTGGTCCACTGGAAGGCATCCCTGCACATGACAGAGGGTTTGGAACTAGATGATCCTGAAGGTCCTTCCAACCCAAACTATTCTGTGATTCTATAACTATTCCAATTCCTACCTGATTCTGGCTTCTGGCCTCATGCAACCCAGTCATGTCACCGATCTCACAGATGTGATGAGCTCTTGAGAATTTTAAATCTGTTACATATGAGAAGACGAGCAGACCTGGTGACTATGGAGAATTTTTTGAACCATGTGGCTGCAATCCTAAACCCTCAGGTCTTCTAGCAGCCTTTCATCACTCTGGGTATGATGGCAAGCAGTGTTGAGTAACAGGTTCAGCAGATGACCTGAGTGACTTGAGTTTACTCAGGTGAGTGAGGGAGTCTAGCTTCATCCTTCAAAATGAGAGGGTGAAATTAGGAGCTGCTAGCACCTTCTGCCACTGGCTGAGAGCAGGAGATCCTGCTTGGCCATGTGTTTGTTGTGCTTTGCTGAGCTGATTCAGCTTTTCAACCTAGTACACAATAATTTACCATTTTCTTAACCCTGGCTAATTTTCCTAGGCAATTTGATGAGTAAAACCACAGGTCCAAAGAACAGCAGAGCTAATGTGGGAAAGACAGGGTGAGCAGTGGGTGTGTGAGTTGCTGAGGGGCAAACCCAGATCTCCTAGATTTGCTGTCCATAGCTTCACCCCACCAGGCTGCTGGAGCTGGATATGTTGTTTGGGAGAGGAATGGCACTGCTGCCCCTTTCCTGTGTTCCTGAGCAGCACCTGGGCAAATTTTCTGCAAAGCTGAATGTTGGTTGTGCATTAGGCAAACTTTTCACCAGAACCTGAGTAGCGAAAATGAAAATGTCAGAAACCTTTTGGTTAGATCCTCTTCTTGAGCTGGGAAACCTGAATTCTGCTTCAGGTCAGCTTCAGGTATCTCCTGTGCCTGAGGTACTTCTGTGTGTGGAACCTCTACCCTGCCAAGTGCTTGTGACTCAACTCAGCAATTTAACTTCATTTCCAATCCCTTAATTTGTTCCTGTAACTTATTAAGTGTGTACCAAGGGAAAGTGTGGAGCAGAGTTCTTTCAGAAATCCAAATTAAGTGATGGTGTGAAGTAATCATGAGGCCTGTCAGTAAGCTAACCCCCATGTAAAACTCATGGTAAATTATGCAATGTATGCATACATTGTCATAGCTGGAAAATCATGGGCAATGCAAATTTAAACACTCTGCAAGGAAATTTCTTTGTTTGTCTTTTTCCCCTTCTTGGTCCTCTTCATTTGTCTTATTATTAGACTAAAATTAGAGTCAGTGATTCATTCAGTATTCTCTTTCTTGGACAGTTAGTCATCTGCCAATTTGTGTTAACTTTCCACTTTGTTCAGAAAGTGAGTAATGCTTAATGCACCAACCAGCAAATTCCAAGCTTAAAAAGCTGTGGGTATCATTCTAATCATCTCCAAACTTTCTCTAAAAGATTTTTACCGAAAAGTAAAGTCTGGCATGCAGTGTTGTACAGCTACAGTCCAGTTGTTTTGTCTAGCCCCAGTTACTAAAGCAAAACACAAGGCTGCAAGTGCAGTGCTCTAGTTGTTGTACAGCAACCCGCATATTATTTAGTGAGTGTAATGCTTCTTGTTTTTCTTTACACATCCTACTTTCGAGGGGTAAATACTGCCTCCATAGTTCTTTCCCTCCCCAGATTGCCATGGCTTGTTAATTTCTATTGTTTCCTACCTCAACAAATCGTGATGCTATCAAGGCTAATTTAGTGAAAATAGCTTGCAAGAAAAGTAGTAATTGGTATTAGCTGCCCGCTGCAAATATTTCTGGTGCTTTTCATGATTAGTTTTGGTAGAGAAAAAAATTACTGTGCTGTTGAAGTGTTACCTATATAGAACTTAAAGCTATAAAGTCTTTCTACAGCAGTGGGGTAGATATTTTGATCTCAAAGTGATGCCAGTTATTTCTAAAGATGCACACAGTACTTGATTGAAACACTTGAGAATTTAACTACTTTTTTCTTTCTTATGGAAACAGGAGTAGCTTAAAGAGCAACAAGGTCAGTAATGTCACAGGAGAACTTCATAGGACCAAAGTCTTTGCAGTCTGCTCCTAAATAACATGAAATGGCTGACTACTGCACTCCGCAGCAAAGGAATTCAAAGTGCAGATGAGACTTGAGTGCTCTGGAGAGAGTGTGAATGTGCAGGGGAGTAGGGCAAGGTGGCAGTGGTAAACATGAATGCCAGAAGTGGTTTGCTTGGTCCCACATTTTTCCTTGTTCCTTCCCCAAGTGACTGTTATCCTCCTCCATAACTTGCAGTCCGTTTCTTGCAGTGAAGTTGTCTTCTCTATGATTGTCCTTTGGTACAGGTGGTTTTAGGGTTTTCCTGGTGCCACAGTTCTGTAAACAAGCAATGCAAAAGCTGGCAGAGAGGAAAGAATAGCCTTTGGTTGTAGGGTCTATAGTCTGCAGCATGATGGGGCCATAGCAGAGTTCTGTTGTGCTCAGCTGTTGTCAGAATAAGAAAAACATGATTTGGTCTTGAGGAAGAGGTAGAAGAACATCCGTTTTCCCAGTCTGGATTCCTAGAATCCAATTCCATTCCATGTAAATACTGAAAATATCCTGGTAGCCATGTTCCACTGTGAAGAACTAGGGCTTCTGAAAGGTTTTCCTTTCCAGTCTTAACTTTACGCATCAGCAAGTTTGGATAGTTTGGTTAAGCTTTGGACAAACAGCCATACTAGGAATGTTTATTTGAATGCCAGCCTTTAGTATTTGACCCTCCTGGTTACCTGCACATTTTCCAGCATCNCAGGCAGAGAAGAGCAAAGGCTGAGGTCGCTGGTGCAGCTCTCAGCTGAGTTTGGTGCACACTGTCCAGGCGTGATTCAAGCAATGGCTGATTCACTGCCTGAAGGTGGTTTGGGATTTGCTTGGTGGTTTTTTGTTTGTTTCTTTAAAGTAGTAGTCCACCCAGAGGTGAGAATTAGTGCCCTTTTGTTGCACTATGAGTGAACCAGAACTGTGAAGAGTGTCTTTGCTCCCAGCCTTTTGCTCCAGATGTCCAGTAGTCGATGCAGAGCAACAGACCTGGAGCACCGAACTGATGCTGGAGGAGATGGGCTCCTGCCTTTCATGGGACTGTGCAGGATTTGGGGGATTGCTTAATTGTCGGATTTGGCGCTTCAGGCTGCAGGTCACCTGGAGGGGGCATAGGAGGCTGCGGGATTTACAGCTGTACTTGGTAACACCTGGCACAGCTGCTTTCTTTGGCTAGTCAAAGACGGTGAGGTGAAGGAGAGATGACCAGGTGCCTGAGACCTTCTGTGTGTTGAAACCCAGATAAGGGCAGTGTTGACTGTTGCGAAGGTGAAATTGTATTTAGGCATTTTTATCTGAGGAAATATATATATACGTATTTATTTGGTTTTGTCCCCTGCCCACCTTCCATTTGTTATTTGACTGTAAAGTTTAGAATATTCCCAGGAAGATGGGCACCCGGTGCCATCATCCTGCACAGAGAGGTGCCCGAGGAGGTGCAGCCAGGCAAGTGATCTCCCGGGTATTTATAGAGGGGTGCCTCCTGCCCTGACTCGCTCTGCAGGTGTGCAGTCGGTTAGAGAAACAGTGAGTTGAAGGGTTTGCTGGGGTGAAACAGTTTACAAATAGGTTTTCAGTGTTTGTTTTTATTTTTAACTCCCTCCCCACACATGGGTCCCTCCCCCAGTGTATTGGTGAAGATGAAATGGCTCAAAGAGAGATCATTGTTGCAGAATAGGCAAAGCACCCCAAGAGTTTCCAGAGGACCTTTGGAAAATGAGTTGCTTTCCCTGCATCTTTTTCCGCTCCTTTCTTCTTTGCGGTTTACAGAGGTAAAACTTCTTTCCCCGTGGCTGTTGGGTTTTTCAGGGGAGCGGGGTGTCACATGATTTCTTTTTTTCTTTTTTTCCTTTTTTTTTTTTCTTAAAAGACCACTAATGAAAAGATACCTATAGCAGTGTGTTTGAAGCTGGTGTAGGCATGGTGCCTTTTTGATACCTGCAGGGAGAGCACCCAAACCAAGTCATGCTGCACTGGCACCAGTTCCCAGTGTCCTCAGTAGCATGGTCCCTGTGGCCAGGCATCGTCTTCAGGCATCTTCTCTCAGGCACTTGGTGTGTGTCCTTTTTGCCTTAATTTTAGCTTATTGTGGGGAAGTGATATCAACCATATAGCTGCATCTGAGCATGAGAGGAAATTTAGACATTTCTCTCTTTTATTTTCCTAACCAATGTTCAATTGGTTATGGAAAATTCTGGTCAAAAGGGTGAAATTTCTTTACTGGGTGTTTAGTCTGAAAACCACAGCTCCCTGTACTGGGACACAGTAGTGGTAATGCCATGCTTACAGCCTTTTTCCAGCACCGCGTAGGTGTGGGTAGGTGTGCATGCGGGGGAGAAAGGGAAAGGGCACAAATGCGATGGAGGGGGTCTCTTTTGCTCGTTGGGCTGTTTTTCTGGTTTGTTTTTTAAATTAAAAAATGAGAAAGTAATTCCCGCTTGCCCACAGATGAGGTTAATCATTGCAGGGAGACCCGCTGCTGGTACTCCATGGATGTATTTTCACACATGTGCTGCTGGCTGCGTGCGTACTTTGCGGCTGTCACGGTGTAGCTGGAAAGTATGTGGGAGCGTGTCTGCTTCCCCTGAGGCTGCTACAGGTGGTCGGGAGGGTGGGGGGTGGAGGAGGAGATGCTGGAGGCAAGCGAGGTATGACACCCATTTCCTCTGGCGTCTGTTGTGCGCTCGAAGCTGCTGCCTCGCCGGCAGCCAAGCGGCTGCATGTCGCACCCGCGGTACTTCATCTTTGCGCTTACTGGAGGTTTATGACTAAGGTTGTGGTTTAATATGTCCTTTTTAGGTATGAAAAATGTTTAAAATTATCTAGTGTTGCATTTCTTCTTTTTTTTTCTTTCATGGCATTTTCTGCCTTTAAAAGTTCCCATAATTTTAAGAGGGCAAGAAGCATAACTTCATTTTTAAAAGAAAAAGAAAGTTTTCCCTGATTACTCATTAGCTAAGAGTATGCACTTTTGCCTTTCAAGGATCGCTTTTTGAGACAAAAATATTTCATGGCTTGTAAGTTTTAAATACCTAATAGAAACTGTTGGAGAGCCTTAAAACAAAATAGAAAGAAAGCTTAAATACCTGGAGTTTATGAGGAAACACACTCTCTCTAGATGAGATGCCTTTCTTCTGCAGCTGTACCCCAAGAAGCTTCATGTTAACATTTGCAAGTACAGATTTGTTTCCTTGTAATTTCTAAGTCTTTAATTGAAGGCTTGTAATTTTCCTGAACTGTTCAGGTGCCTCTTAATGCCTTGAACATTTGTTGAATGTGTTTTATGTGGCTTATATTCCCTTACATTTCAGATGAAATGCTATAGCTCAGCAAGATACACTGGATAAAATTGCACGTGCTTGGATAGGAAAGAGGTGGAAATGGAAAGGAGCAGACCTACATGTGCACACTTTGCTTGATGTAATACTCTTCTTTCTTAGCAGATTGTGCTGCTTTAGTGTTGTGATTCCTTTATTGTTTTTTGGGGGTTTTTTTGTTTTGGTTTTTTTTGTTTTGTTTTTTGTTTTGTTTTTTGTTTTGTTTTTTGTTTTGTTTTTTGTTTTGTTTTTGTTTTCATTTTTTCTGGGGGGGTTTTGTTTGTTCTTGTTTGTGGGTTTTTTTTGGGGTTCATGTCCTGTACTGCCGTGGAACAGGATACAGTTTACGTACTGCTCTTTTTTTATGAAGAAAAGTGTGTTTTTCCCAGGGAGCTACCTGGAATATTTGGTATCAGCTCGGTTGACAGGAGCTCCAAATGCTCTGCTCCAGGGGAGCCTGAGCAAGTTGAACTGTCAAATGTAGCCTTTAGATATCAGAAGTGCAGAGCAGTCTTTCTAATGTTTGAGCCGCCTCCTGTCTCCTTGTCAATTGAGGTGGCTACTGAAGGACCCAACAGTAGTTCTCCTCTGTGTGTTTGACACTTTAGAAAGGTTGATACACAGCCATTGTGGAAGCCCTAAGGCATGATACGTGTTTTGAAAGGGAGTAACTGCAGGGAAATCCAATGTTCCACAAAGGTGTAGCAAGATCAATGAATCATTAACAACATCACACAGAATTAAATTGATTTAATTTGGGGAAAGGTGCTGAAAGTCTCATAGCAGTCTGGCTTTAGCTTACCTCCTGCAGAAAGACTTCTGATCTGGTGTCTTTTGTGTATTATTTGCTTTGGACTTCAGGTTGCCGTTCTTTGTAACCCTGCAATCCACTTGCCAAAATCCATGTATAGATCACGTGTCCCAAGTGTCCCTCCTTGAGCACTGCAGGAGCTCCAGGAGCAGCTCAAGTAGAAGGTTCCAGTCCTCCACCAGAGGATTTGCTGCTCAGTGCTACGCCGCTGCTGCTGGTCCTGGGAGCTTAGCAACGCCTGTAGAATTAACCCAACTCAGCACTGCAGGGTGATGGATGGTCCCTGCACCAATGGAACACTCACACCTCTCAGGTAATACAGTCAGTGGGACTGTATAGGCCCCTGAATTGCTCATGAGGCAGAGACTGTGATTTAAGGGCTGTTCGCAAAAAGGAACAAGATGAGGGAGGTTGAGTTGAAATAGTCGTAAATGTTATGTGCAGCTGCCAGGCTGGAATCATTGGATTAGAAAATGAGAGAGAAAAGGGTGCAAAACCAAGAAGCATCTGAGAAAAAAATCAGGAATTATACAAAGAGTAAAAATTAGAAGACAGTTGAAGTCCAGTACTCTGTCACATTGGAAAGGGAAACAAGTAATTAAAACTCCTGTGTCAAAGTAGATGGTGTAGGAATTAAAACCACATACCTGTTCTAATTTGCTGCTTCCTAAATAACCTTGCTTCAAAATTAGCCCAAAAAAAGAGCTGCTTGCTTACAGGAAACCATGTGTTTGACTGGAAGGTACAGTAAAAAGACAGGGTGGGGCGTAAATGTGCTTTATTATATGAAAGTCAAAGTCAAGTGTATACTACAGAGCACTGTGAGTGAATCCGTAGTACTTTTCTTTCTTTTTCAAAATGAGTTCAGAAGGTATTGTGCTCTCAAGAATACCACACCAAGGCTTGAGCAGTTGAAAAAGGCGCTTAGCAGTTGCAAGGGTGTTTTAAAACACTTGACTCCCTGAAGTAACGCAAGCATTAGTTCAGCACATAGAACTTGCATGCTGACCAGAGGCACAGCAAATACAGTTCTGATTTATTTTATTTTTTTAGCAGTCCTGCTGGTAGAAATAAATGAAGCAGATTGAGATCTCACCATGGTTGCAAGCTGTGGCAGAAAAATTAGCACCACACTTTCCAATGGAGGCAGAACAAAAATGTAAAGTCTGCCAATTAAATTGGAAACAGCTCTTAATTTCCCCTCTCCTCCTCCTCCCCCAAAGGATGAATGGCTTACTCTTCTGGATGAAACTTTGTGTAATGACTCATAGTTTTACATGGATGTGAATATGTAGGTGAGGGAGATGCTGGTATCTGAGAAACTATATATAGTGTCTGGAAGAAGTGTCCTGGAATGCGGAATAAGTGAACATTTGATCTGTTTCTTATGCTTATGAATTAATGGAAACATAAATGCAGAATATCTTCCTCTCTTTACTCCCTCTTCTCCCAGATGCACTCATCAGATACAAAGCAGGTTTATGGTGAATAGAGAACATGCCTGTTATGATAGCGGAATTAGTCACTAAAATAAGGGTATTCCCCTTGCCTGATCTGAAATACATACGGACAAGGCTCTAGGAGCCAGAATTGTGGCACTGCAGACATCAGCAATGAGCATGCTAAGTTTTGTGGTACCCTTTGTGAGGTGGTTATTGTTCTGATAGGTTTCCAGCAAGGAAAGAAAAGCCCTTCCACGTCTCTGCGCTGTGCTTCTTTGGTCAGAGGACACTGGCCCACGCCTTACGCAGCAGCAGGAGGGAAGAGCATCACACACATTGCTCTTCTGGTGACACTGTGGCATGCCTTGTGTTAGACTGTGTCACCGTCATTCTTGCTCCTGTAAAGCAATAGATAGGGCAGCTGTATTCCCGTTTGGCTAAGCCAAAAACCTCATGGTGCTGCAGTCATCTATAGCTGGTAACTTGTGCTGAAAGTATGGATTCACATGAGGCTTCTCCAGAGGACTGCCAAGTTTTCATCTCCAGGCTCCTGGCTTACCCTCTCCTCTCTGCAACCATTTACTATACATCCACTTGCATCAGAATAGCTGTTAATGGCAGGTTTGGGGAAGTGATTGGCTCCCTGTGCTGGGCAACTGGTGAGGCCACACCTTGAATACTGCGTTTAGTTTTGGGACCCTCACGACAAGAAGGACTTGTTTGAGATGCCGAAGTGTGTCAACAGAAGGGCAACAAAATGGGTCTGAAATACACATCTTAGGAGGAGCAGCTGAGGTGGTTCAGCCTGGAGGGTCAGGGGGGAACTTATTGCTCTCTACAGTTACTTGAAAAGATACTGTAAAGAGGTGTGGGTCAGTCTCTTCTCCCAAGTAACATGCAGTAGGACAAGAGGAAATGGCCTCAAATTGCATCAGAGAAGGTGTAGATTGGGTATTAGGAAAAATTTCATGAAGAGGATTGTCAAGCATTGGAACAGGCTGCCCAGGGCAGTGGTGTGCTCTATCCCTTGAGGTATTTTAAAGACATGTGAATGTGGCATTTGGGGACATGATTATTTAGTGTTGGATTTGTAGTGCTGGGTTAGTGTTTGGACTTGACGATCTTAGAGGTCTTTTCTAACCTAAGCAATTCTGTGGTTTTAGTAAAATCCCTGTCAATGAAATGTTCAGATTAGAGAAAAAAAAAAGACAACTTTCTTCAAAGACGTTTCAAACTCATTCATGTAGCTGTGTTACTTATAAGTGGTAAAAGTAAGGGGTCAGTGAATTGCACTAGAGGAGGTCAAGAGGACAGAGGAAGATGGACACATGTTGAGCTGGAGTTGCTGCAGATACACAGAGTAGGGTCTCCACCCTGCAGTTTTGTTTACTCTTCTTAGTCTGCAGCAATGTCATTTGGTCCTCAGCAGAAATGACCTTCCACATGGAATCTCCATTAATGGCAAAAGTGAGAGAGAAAACTGTTCTTACACCCTTACATGGCAGTCATACCTTAAAATTGGAGCTTATGTAATGAACTGTCCTTGTTGAGCAGTTTTCCAAAAATCTGATGTAGTTGGGTCCTCATTTTTAGATTATTCACCATATCTTACTTTAGCATTTAGTTGTAGGGACTTTGTTTTCACATCTCAAACCTGCAGACACATCTTGTGCTAGTGTAGCATTGTTACTAGGTAAGAAGATTGGAAATCCTGAGGTCGGTTCTGAGCTGCTGGCCTCTGCTTTCCTCTGGCAGTGTGTTGCTTCTCTTCTCTGGGAGGACCCTGGCTGTGAAGTCTCCTTAGTTCTCTGCAGGAGAAAACTTCAGTTTTCCTTTCAAGCAAGATGCCACGCGGGACTTACTCTCAGGGTGCAACAATACCCTGGGAACATTTTCTGAAGATGGGGAAATGCATTTACATTAAAAACACACGAACACCACAACCAAAAAGCAGCAGCTGCTTCTCATATTAAGTGTGGGGGGAATCCCACAGTGCCTTCAGAGAAGTAGACTTATTTGGTCATGTGCAGTATCTCAGACCTCCCACCATCACATGTCAGGGAGGTCTGACTTCCATTTTAAAACTAGTACCTGGCATGGAATAGAGTTACACTGAAGTCTTATTGCCTAGAAACCCAAACATGGACACATCAAGAAGTCATGTCATTTGGTGTAATTTCTTGAAAAGAGTTTAAAAATCCAGTGTTTATTTTGGATCCCCAATGCAAGGCACAGGAGGGTATTTTATGATTAATGAGCTTTTCTGCATATGTTTTTTGTGCCTCTTGGCATTTAGTAGTCACTGTGACTTAGCTTTTTACTTAATTTCTGTCTTGTTGGCATTCTCGTGAGTAATCCCTCCTGAGATGCAAGAATCTGCCCTCAACCAGCCCCTCCCTCCTTGGCTGTGAGGATGCACTCTACCACTCATGTAGCTTTTCTGTCCCATTCCTGCCATCACTCCTTTTGTTCTCTGCTTTGGTACAAAGCAGTTCCTGTAACACATAAAGCCATCATCCTCACCTTGAAAACAGGAACTAGTTAAGATGGGGGGCAGTGTTTATACTGGAATTTTCGGCCTGAGAAGAGCTTAATTTGGGTACCAGGAGTCTGGCCCCAATACTTGCTGCTCAGGAGGAGTCAGGTTTGCACCCCAGGCTGGCCCCCATGCCCAGCAGGCTCGTGGTCCCAGTCACTGCAGCTGCTGTGATGGCAGTGTAGACCTGTCCCACACTGGAACACTGGCCGTAGGAAGAAGCGCCCTTCACCCGCTTTTCTCTGTCCTCAAAAAGGGAGAAATGCCAGATAAAAGCACATGATTCCGGGCACTCACATGAGAAAGGAGTTTTTCCTTTATGGATCTGTGTGAACTTTATGGACAGGGAGGGGTTTGGCTTAGACGTGGGACTGATCCTTCATCTAAGACAGTGTGAGGAACTTCCAACACTGAAGATAAGCAATTTATCCTTTCAGATGGGAGCTTTCTCAACTGGTGGCAGGCTCTATATGGCACATCAATCACTCTGCTTCCCCTGGGGTTTGTCCCTGCAGCTGAAGACCATGTGCTTGTGTATGTTGCATTCACCAAGGAGGTGGAGGTGGTATCTAACCAGCTGTAAATCAGTGAATCGCTGTAGGGGAAATTATTTCCCTTGTGCAGAGGAATGTTGTGCTGAAGCAGAGGCTGAGTTTGGCAGACCCTCCAATGGTTCAGGGAACCCATGCCTGTGGGGTTCTACAACTGTGTGATGTAGTTCTACAACTACTCTGTGATGGCTCACGTGGGCTGGAGAATGGACTCCTGATTGTTAGGTCCCACTGACTAAGTCCTGGGTGCTTTATAGCCACTCTAAAGCCATCCATGTCATTTCCTCTGCTACCTTGACCAAGGTGTGGAGCAGCTGGGCAGGAAGTCTGGGGACAGAGGGCTGGAACATGAGCCAGTGTCTCTCTAGAGCAAGAGCAGGGAGATAGAAGACTACTGAAAAATGAGGGTGTGCTGCAGGTCAGGCAATAGGTCTCCAGGGACTGGGGCATGAAAAGAGCATGTGTTTGCTTCTCTGTCAGTAGGACTTAGACTTCATTTCCTGCCTCTCTTCTAACTCAGAGAGTAGTCAAAAAAGCATCTAATCAACCTGTCAGAAGCCCTACTTGTTGCTTCTGCCCAGCTGAAGAGGCAACCATAAATTTTCTTTTTTTTCTTGGCTGTTGATGCATGAGTGAGTTCAGCCTATACTAGTTTGTTTTGTTCATACACAGCTAGTCTGCTGCAATGCCTCCGGTGGGGGCACCGGGCATCTGCTCGCGGTTTCAGGGGCTTGCAGGCTGCTCCGGGGGTGCGGGAGGGCTGGCGAAGTTCCAGTAGGGGTTCACCTAGTCCACCGATGGTACAGGCGCACCGAAGAAGGAGAGACAAAGCGGAGGGGCTTTCCCAGATGGTTTATTCGGCACTGGGGTTGTACCAGGGAAGCACTGGCACAGCGTGTTACAGTTACATAAATACAGACGCGGGGGGAGGGTACAACATCCAATAGAGGAGCACTGTGGGGTTTGAATTTGCTGGGCTTTGTGTAGGATTATGCAATACAGAGCTCTCCAAGGGGGGGAGAACCGATACCGAGGCGGGAGGAGGGGGCAGCAGTGCCTGGCCATGAGAAAAACAGAAATCTGGCCAACAGCACACTGCAACACTAGTCTGTCTACACAGTAAATATTTTTTGTCTTTCTCCAAACACTGGATACAACACGCCTGTTTTTTACAGTGATGATGTGTGTTGATTTAACTAATTGTCTTAAATGGAGGAGGTCAGCAAGTAGATGGAGGATTTTAATTTCTTTGAAGCCATTCAGGAATAGCAGCGGGATTTCTGTTCTGCATACGTCCTTATTCCATCCCATGCTTGACTAGTTTGGGAAGTGCTGTGATGAGCACCTTATATGGTGAGTTCTGTCATCTACATGATTGGCTGGATAATCATCGCAGAGGCTGCAGAAGAAAGTGTGCCTGAATGTCTGGGTCGGAGAAAGTGGCTCAACTTCATTTTTAGGGATGAAGCCTTAGAGGTTTGAATGAGCTTTTTCTCCATCTTGTTGAGTAACCCAGAAGAGTGAGACCTTCTAGGATAGAAGCTATTGGAAAAAGTTGCTAGCTGATAGCCTAGTGCTTTAGGGCAAAGCCATCCTCCTCAGAGCTTGGTTTCCAGCATGGTAAGGGCAACAGAAGAGACAGGATGGGGTAGTTTTTCCTGTGATTGACTAATGTCAGTCTTTTTGCACTTTGCCCTTAAGCTTCTGTAGCTTTCCTCCCTGAAGCTGATGGTATGGTGGATCACGAGTGTGATCTGAGAAGGCATTTTCTTGTGTGCAGTATAAACTATTATACTGACATATTTCCTGTGAATGATGCATTTGGGAGTCTTGTAAAAAAAACTAAACAAAAAGTACTACTCTGTGGGGAACACAGCTTCTACAGAAATGAAAATGAGGAAAACTAAATGCAGTGTATTACATCCAGCAGACCACTATCCAATATCCAGTGAAATAGATAAAGGGCATGCTGTTGATTTGGGATACCATATTGACCTGTGCTGATTTAGAGTCCCATCTCCTCCAAATGGAGTAGAAGGGCTATAGTGAACATTGACACAAAAGCAGCCGTTTCCTGTATGGGACAGCAAAGACTATGCTTACAAGCTGTGATCCAAAAAATGAAGCAGTTTTCACTGTGGGGTTTTGGTGATTATTTCCTTTGCCTGGGAAGGGTGTTGTTGGAAAATCGACAGCTCATAAATATGTAGTGAGGCCTTGGTGCTCCGGGCAGTATTATACTGCTCTGAAAAATGTATGGCAAAGCATATGTTTTCTGTTGGATCCTGAATATGAGGAATATCATAGAGGTAGAATGGTACATCAGATGTATCCTTGTTAGTGAAAAGTGGAAGATAATGTTGATTTAAAGAAATCACCCCTTGGGTGTAAATGCTTTCAGTAGATCAGGGGGATGGCAGAGTCTGGAACAGGTCACAGCAGGAAAGTAAAGTGTGAATGTGACCATTAGCTATTGAGTCCAGCAAGGAAGGTATCCTATTTTGTTCATACCTCATGGATTGTACTTTTCATTTCTTACAAAACCCCAGATGTACCACTTTTAAAGTGTTGGACCTTTGCTTAGTAACATACCATCTTTCTCAGAAAATCTATACATAATAGCATTGTTTTAGTGGGCCTTGCTTGGGCTATAAACGTGTTTTGGATGGGATGTGTTTGTGCATGGAGTTTTATATAGCAATTGTCCTCTTTGCTTTTGTGGGTAAATTTTTTAGCACTAAAATATCGAGCTGCAACACTGTGCTTCATTGTTAGACTCCCTGACCTTTGCCTCTAGTTGGAAAGGGGGCAGGAAATCTTTGTTTCCTAAAAGCTGCCTGAAGTCACAGAAGAAAGCTATATCCCTTCTGCTAGCAACATATGAAATGACCTCTTGCTGCAAACAGAAATAACTGCAGCCACATGAAAGCCATGCAGAGGCTTGGCTGTGGGAAGTCAGTGATGATAGGAAGGAAATTAACACAGGGAACTGGATGGTAATGTTGGTTGTGTCAGATACATAAGCTCATAGGTTGCAATAGTTTGGCTTACCAGGATCTGCAACCCATCTCTTCCCAGAGCAAGCATGAGCCATGGAGCAGTTCTATCCTCACTGTTTCAATGGAAAGATCCAGTTGTGGGCAAAAGAAAGGCAATCTTACAGGGAAGGGAAATCGAAATTGTTGCCTCTTCCCAACTCTTGAATTGTGTAAGAGAACAAAAAGCAATCCAGAATGGTGAAGACAAAACATCTCAGCCTCTCTTGCCAGCTGGAGGATTGCTAATAATGTTTATAGTCCTGGAACAAAAGACAACAAAACAAGTTACTTAAGAAAAAAAATCCATCACTCTGACAAAAATAGAGCTTTCAGCTAGTTTTTTGTCTGAGCCTGTTTCTCCCGCCAATCAATCCTGTTACTGAATAAAACTCTGGAAATAAACTTAACAAGATTAATGACTGTAACTATTTGTAAAACCTATGTGTTACGCAGTCTCCTTAAATGAGATTATGTCATGTTTATAATACTTACTCATATTTTGTCCCCAGTCTGGTCTAAAATGGAATAGTTTTCATTAATTTTTCGTGCTTGTTTAATTTCATGCTTAAACCAATAAGTTACAAATCTGCATGACTGCCCACTTATTGTTACACTCAGAATAATTGCACTGAGTCACTGTGCATAGACTTGGATTGCCATAGGGTGTTAATACTTGATACTTAAGCAAGCATGTTTATCTGAGAACTGGCTCATCAGTCTATGGAATGCAATGTTTACTACATGAAGTTCAGCCTGGAATTATTGCAGTTAGGAGATGTGCCTGTGATCATTAATAATGCCTAGAATTAGTGCTGATATTTTCAGGGGTTCTAGGGAAATTATCTGCTAAGGGTGGGAAAATAAATGCAGGGAAAGTAAGCGTTAGGCTTGGAGAAAAAGGGGTTTGTATGCATTTAATATGGTATTCCTAAAAGGTTATTTTTCTTGCCTGTGGTTTTTTTTTTTATCCATGTAGGCATCTGTTTTTTGTCTATGCTCTGTCTTGAATGTTTTGTTTATGCAGAAGAGAATTTGTGATTATGCAAGCTAATAATCAATTCCCTTCATAAATGAAAAGATTTGTTTTTTCATGTCCAAGTTTATTTCCAAGGCTTAGTCCAAATGTTAGTTCCAAAACTGATGTCAAGATTTTTTTCCCTACTGAAATTTTCCTCTGTGGCAGAATAAAACCCAGAGAAACCAGTATTTGAAATGCCATTGCACCTTCATTTATTTTGCTAATGTGTTTTTAGATAATTCAAATGCTGAGAAGTTTAATGGCAGCATTGCCTACTAGAGTGTGTTTTACAAAAGAAAAACAAATAATGAAGGGGGTGTAGGTTTTATTTGCACCTTCTGCTGAGGGGCTGTTCTCTAGTACTGAAGGAAGCAAGCGATCTTCTCCTGGCAGGCAGGTAAGAGCAGAGAACCCTTCCCCGAGCAGATTCCCTGCACCAGCAGGTAAGCAGCTGCTCGGCTGCTCTGTGGGGTGTGGGCTGGGTAAAGCCTGCAGAGCTTCACTTCCTTGAGCAGGGTGGATGATTGCATGTAGGACTTTGGGAGAACCGATACTTGGGTTTTAGCAGAAAAGCATAATCTTTTTTTCAGCTTCAGTGGGTCCATAGTTTTTGCTTTTGGGCTTACTAGTGAAGTCTCAGCAGAAGGCTGGATGTCATTTTTCATGGGAGAAGCATCTGCTCAGTTCCTCAGACTGAAATAAAGCAAACCTTGGATTGGAAATCAGATATGTTTGTCAGTCAGAATAAGTGTATTGTGGAGCTCCAGGTGAGGAGTCAGATGGCACTTCATTCTTTGTAAAAACAGAGCAAACATTTATGTGATGTACCCCTCTTTCACAGTAGTAGCATTTAATGCCATTGAGCACAGTAGCTCCTGACCAAGATGGTTTTGTTAGTGGATTTCCTGTTACTGCAGTTACTTGGAATATCCATAGGAATCACTGTTATTCAGAGATCACTTCTGTCAGCTTAATACTTTGTGTTTCAGGTGGCATTTTTATGTCCATGTATGATAATCATAAATTATGTTTCTTTTAGTTTTTCAGCATGTGTATTACAATAAGAACGTACGGGGGAAGGGACTGGAGACGTCATAGTTAAAACTATTGTTTCATTTATATACCACTGTTTGATCTCTTGTTGATCTTTTCCTCTCTATAGAAAGAATGCTTTAGTAAACAATACAGATTTTACAGAGAATGTAGAGGAATATGTATTATGTGTACAAGAGAAGTTTACATATTTTTTCCAACTACATTATACTTTTTTTTTTTTTAGATTTTAAGTACTTTGCATTATTCTTAACAGCAATAACACATGGAGCATACTGAGATATCATACACGTATCATTTATTCTTGGGAACCAGTATAACATACGTGGGTTTCAACTGTGTATCACTGTGGTTTTTAACCAATTGATGATAGTTTTGTTCTGATACAAAGCTTAAGTATGCTGGAACCAGGATTGCCGCCCACTTTAAATGTTGTTAGCAGATAGCATTTATTTCAGTGACTTTAAAATCTTAACATTATGAAGTGGTTTTAAGAGGCTTTTGTCTTTTTAAAGCAACTTTTATATTCCGTCTGGGTAGTACCTACCAGCGTTGGTACTGGAGATCATTCTGTAACATGTAAAGGGGGAGTGGAGTTCCTCCTCGTTAATTAATTCCACTGAGGTCTCAGACCTCCTAGAAAAGTTAAGTCGTCCCCTTTAACTGTCCAAGCAGGGTACAACTGACTGAACAGCAGTGTTCTCCCAAAGCTCTTGCTGATCGTAGTATCCTCATTGATCCTCTGGATGAAGTCCAGGAAGCCCATCATTTCGAGGAACACATGTTGTCAGACCATATGCCCTTAGGTAATAACCACCCGCGTGACAGGGTGGGTAATCCATGGGATGTCCACTGTGATGCTGGCAATGGGCTGGCAACTTCTTGTGCTGGAGAGGTTTGCAACTGACTACCTTGTGGTTACTTCAGCTTTCATTTGTCCTCCTGCCTTTCTTGTATAACAATTAGGCTGGGAGAATGGAAATACGGCTTGTACAGTCCACGCAAATGTTTCTGGAGGAAGCTCATGGATTGTTCCTGTTGCCTCAGTCAATTCTTTGGCTGAAATTAGCTTGAAGATTAGAGGAGAGGATACAGCCACAAACGTGCACACACAAGCTTTCAGAACAATGAACATACCCAGAGAAATTACCCAGAGTAAATTTTTTGTGTGTCACATAAACAGATCATGAACATTCAGCACCTGCTTCTTAGGTTTGTTTGTTAGGTTACCCTGTGTTGCCTAAGAGCTTAAGTTAAAACGCTTACCAGTGGTGTGCTTGATCTTCAGGGATCTACTGATAGAAATAGGCTGAACCTATTCACCCCTTCTTCCATTTCTATATGTGTAAAATGGAGACTACCTGCCTCCCCTTAGAGGGAAGGCTTAGAGAAGATTATTTACTCCTTATGGCCAGCTTTGGAGAGGAGAAGCACTAAGCAGGCTGGTGTGACGTATGAGTGCTCTGATGGAGATAGGGACAGAAAGGCACCAGGGTGCTCCTGGAGAGGGAGGAGCATCGGGCCGGTGAGGACAGGGTCAGGAGAGTCCCTGCGTGGGTGCATGGGGGTGAAGGGAAGGCTCCTAGTGGCCTCTGGGAGTCTGGAGCTGCTTGGGGCTGGCTGGCCCTGCTGGGACATATGCAGCCTGCTCTTTAAAGCAAGCAGAGTGAGACAGGCAGAGGCAAAAGACCCACAGTGTTTCGGTACTTACGAGCACAAACCTGTTGGATTTAATCAGCTTATGTAAAATGAATTGTACCTGGGACCTGCACGTGCTGAGCTTGCTGGGTGAGCTCAGGTTCTGGCACGGGTGTGTGCAGATCCCTGTACTTTCCCTGGGCTGAGTTGCTGCCTTCAGGCTCCATCGCCTTGCCCCAGGCCTCCCTCAGAAAGCCTACCAGGAAAGGAAAGCCTCATCACTTGTCATGATCCAACACAAATTTGGTGTTTACCTGGAAAACCATGCTTGGGTTCTGCTTGACTAAGTCAAAACCTGTTTCATGACAAGTTGACCTTATGTAGCAGAATTGGGAGAGCAAATGTTCACCTGACTCTTCCCACTCAGCTGAGCATGTTTCTTTCCTCGTGAGTTCTGTGCCATTCCTGTTAGTCCCTGTTGCCTCTGTGTTCACAGAATCAATTAGGTTGGAAAAGACCTCTGAGATTGAGTCCAGCCTGTGACCAAACACCAAGTCAACCCAGCCATGGTACTAAGTGCCACGTCCAAGTCCTTTCTTAAATACCTTCAGGGATGATGACTTCACTACCTCCCTGGGCAGCCCATTTCAATATCTAATTACCCTTTCCGTGAAGAATTTCTTCATAATAAATCTTTGGGATTTAACTCCGTGTAGTTGGGCTGGGTAATCCTCAAAAGATAAAGCAGTGTCTGAAACTGGGGTGCAGTGAGCTCCCACACTGTGCAGAACAAGTGCATCCTCCCTGCCTTCCAGAGGACTTCAAATCTGTATATCAAAAATCAACTGGCTTCTTACATTAACTCAACTTCGTGGGGTTTTTTTAAATGCTCTTCATCCCTCCCATGCAGACAAAAGGCTGTAATATTAAAAGAAAATTTTATAAATCCAGGGAGAACACACTTCTCCTTGTACAAATTAATGGTCTGTAATAACTACTGTGCAGGAATTGATTTTCTGCAGGTAACAACTTCACAGTATTGATATGATAAAGTAATAGAATTGTGCATTTTGTGTGTAACCCCTGCAGTATTTCAGGGCTGTGATAGAAACAGCTTTTATCATGCAAGAATAACAATCGCATTCCAACATTTTTAGGTTTCAACATCAAACACAAGAGCAACAAAACAAAAAATCTGAAATTCATTAACCATTTTCATCTGAGTTTGCCAGGCCCCGTGCTGTAAGTGTGGTGGTAATTCAAAGACCATGACAGTTCAGTTAAAAAAAAAATTAAATAATGTCATTCTCTTGAAATATTAGCATAGGAGAAAAACAAAGGAAAAGCCTCTCTTGGCATCTGTGTCTGCAGTGGGTGAATGATTCCTTTGTCATCTTGAAGTTCTACCTAAACTTGCGACAGAAAACCCTGGCATTATCATTAGGCTTCTTGCTGTCTCTTTTTGAGGCGGTTGGCAGGCTCCTTATTTTCCCCATGAAGCTTGAACAGAGAACCTCCAGCTCGCAGAGGCCCTGGGAGAATGCACAAGGAGTTGCATAAGGGCAGAGAGGAGCTGTGAGGTGTGATTCTGTTATAAATGGACTCACTTAGGCTTGTTGCAGCAAGAAGTAGGGCTTGGAGGGCAGATGGTGTTGGTTCCTGAAACAGAGAATCAGCACTGTGATTCTGGACAAGCAAGTGATGCCCTTAGAGTATTTACTGTGTCCTCCTCACATCAGCTGAAAGAAAGGGTAGAGCACGTAGCGAACTGCTGGTTTGCCTGGCTACACATAAGTCTGGTACTCACTGAAGTAAAAGTTGGTTTCTAGAGCCTACATAAAATCCACCCATATGCCTGAGTCCCTCTTCTGTGCCTTGGACGAAGTAAACTTGTGGACATGGAGTTAGGTCTGAACTCTGGCTAAGCACGTGTATGCTTAAACCTGCTGGGAGCCTGAGAGGATGGTGCTGCTCTGTGGAGGAAGGGAAACTGCATTGCGATGTCCCGTTTTGAGGAAAGCCAGGGGAGGGCATGACCTCAGGAGGTGCCAGAAGAGACACTAGTGTTGATACCTTCTTGGGCCGAGACAGACCTAGAGGGTGAAGTTGGCTTCCCAGGGCAGCAAGAGTGTGCATGGATCAGGTGCTGTGGTTCTCCTGGTTTTACCCAGAGGTGTTTCTTCAGAGGAATAGGACTCACCAAAGCTGTAAGTAGCCACTGGGCTGGCAGCAAGCAGATGCTGTTGATGCCTGAGCAGGGCTGTTATCTCCACTTCTGGTGGTGAGGGTGATGCACTCGTGCCCCATCCCTCCCTGCCTATGTAATCAGCACTGCAGTTCTGCAACCAGCTTTTCTGAGTGTGGCATTACAAGTCTCCTCTGTTTTTATGGTGTGTTTGAAATATCTTGTTGCTTATTATGCAAAGTATCTGCTTTTCATCACTACATCTTTTTGTGTGAATGCTGTGTTGAGTCTTCAGTATGTATTTAATATTTCTTGAATGTTACATGTTAATTGCTTCCAATTTTCTATTTCCTCATCTTTTGGCCACTTCAGCGTAAATTATTGTTATAGCTGCCCTTTTGTGAAATGTGAGATGCCTGTTCCTATTTTTCTTGTCAGTTTCATTTAAATACTTGGCATTTTAAGTAAACCTTCTTGTCTTATATATTTTGTTTAGAACAATAGATTCCCACTAAATCAAATATGGGAATTTATTTAGTTAATAGGGAGATTGTGTAGCATTACTGAGTGTAAAACAGACTGTTGTAGCCTACAGCATTACACTGAGAATGGTGCATTTTTTTAAATGGAAGTTTGTGTGTTGAGTCTTTTATATATATATTTTATTACTGCTCTTCATGCAGAATTTTACCACAGCAAATGACATGTGCTATTCCCCTAAATCTTAGCCTTTGTATAGGAAAAAGTGTATAGAATCATCTTCATATTGTCTTCATGTTGTATGAAAAGGTGCTTCTTCAGAAGGCTGATGAGGGAAACTGGACCTCAGCAAGAAAAATGCATCAAGGTAATGTGTCCCTGTCTCTGAAGATTATGTGGCTCCTTCTTTGGTGGCAGGCGGAGCTGCTGGAGTCCTTCTGAAACACTGCTGAGTGTCCTCATCCCGAAGAAAACTCCTGGAGGATGTAGGGGAAAGAGGACGGTGCAGAGTTTGGAAGGTGCAGGGGACTGTGGGAAGGGAGTGACCTTCAAGCTGCATAGATGGTGATGAGTTTTATCTCATCACTCTTACAAAACCTTGAATTCCCCTCAGATCTGTTGGTGACACAGTGACAGCTCTTCTGAGCATGTCCTTTCCCTCTGGGTAGTGAAGGATGGGAAACCTCTTCCTAGGATACGTGGGAGCTAGACCAGATGAAACGAAGGATGACAGGAGGGGTCCCTGCTGCAATGTTGGGGTATTTTGTTTAATAAGACACCTGTGCTAGGACTGAGAGGTGCTGATGCTTCCCCACAGTCTCAGACCACTTCTTTCCTGGCTGGCTGGCTGTGCAAATCCAGGTCCTGATGTTTACCCCGTACAGAAAGTATTTGGCATAAAGGGGATGTCCCTACAAAGACTTGTGTGAGGAAATGCAAGATCTCACAAAGATGGCATGGAATTGTTTCATAATGGGGTTGTGGTACAGTATGTCACAATGGACCTTCAGAAAAGTATGAAGAGTTATTTGCCTCGGTGTCTTAATCCCCTCTCCAGAGCAGGGAGTGGTCTCCTGCTCTGGGCCGGAGCCTCGGGCTCCACTCTGCTGAGCAGCCCCTCAGCATCCTGCACCTCATTGCTTCCACCCTTGAGATTTTGTATTTAAAAACAAGGCCACTCACAGGCTGGGATTTGACACTGTCTTTTGTAAATTAGTGTTTTGAAAGGAAACCAGTGGACTTTGCTGGATGCCCATGAGTTGGTCCAGGTGCTTGTTTCTAATGCAGACAGTAACTCATTCATGGGCATAAGCCAAGGAGGATGTAGTTGGTTGTATCTTTTTTTTTTTAACTGAAAAAAGTATTTTTGTAAGTTATTTTAAAATGACATTAAGTTAAAAAAAAATCAAGCAGGTGCTATGCCAAAACATGTGGCTCCTATCATATCTCTGTTTTCTTCCTCTATATTATTGTTCCCCACAAAAGCAAGTTAATTAAAGACACCAAGCAAATGACTGATCATAATAACCTTTAAGATGCTGGATTATTCCTCAGGTTTATGCTGCCTTGGGATGCCTGTTGGTTGCATGCCAACTGCAAAAGAGTTTGTTTATCCTAATAATTGCAAAGCAAAGAAGTGCAGGACCACAATAACAGGTTACTGTTGAGATGTTGTAACCCAGAAATGAAAAACAAATATGCTAAAAATGTCTTCCATTTCTTCATAAAATAAATCAAAACAGTGTTAAACAAGTATCCAGTTATTCTTAGAAATTTCTAGAAAGCTTAGAATGCAAGGACATGAGTGTGACAGCTAGCAGCCCACTGCAAGATCACATGCAAACATTTAATTAAGAGACCATTTTCTTTTCAGATTGTAGGATATTATTTAAAACCAATTTCAGCTTGTTTTTAAAATAAGTTATTTTCATCTAGTAATCTCTAAACACCCTCTATTTCTGCTTTGTCTGCTCTGCATGCACTGAGGCTGGGAGAAGGCGAGAGGGGCACTGAAGCTGTGGGTATGTGCCCTGTGCTGCCGTGGCACTCTGCACCAGATGGTCCCACCCTGCAGCTCACTTGCTGCTTATTCCCTTCAGTTTCCCAAATCTTATTAGCTTTTTTCTTCTATAAACCATGAGTTTCCTTTCCTAGTAATTAATCATTTTGCTTATTTTTTGGTTCTATATTTAATCCTTCCCATTCATCAACACTCTCACACATTAATTTTCCAATATTGGAAGAGATGCATGCATTTCTGTGCCAGTTCAGATCCCTGTCTGTATACCCCAACTTCCTCTCTTTATTTGGGTCACCAGGAACAAGATGCTCCAGAGGAAGGAGTAGTACTCCTGCCCCACCTCGAATGGCAAATACAGCATCCTGACAGCCTCTGGGATCTTCATCCCTTAGTTATTGGGTCAAGACTGGAGAGACATGAGATGTTTGTGTTCTTTTGCAGTGTCTTGCTGAGATGGGAAACTCATGTCCATTCTCCTTTTTAATCCAGATGGACTCTTGGCCTGCCTGGTATAAAAGGAAATTAATTACTTTTTGGGTAAATTGCATGTTGTATAGAGTATTTTTTTTACACATACTGAATTTTTATTTGGGTGAAATTTTATTTTCTTCTTGAGTTACAAGAAACACAAACTCCTTTTTTATCATCCCAGTTTATTTTCTAAAACATGTATTTTAAGCAGACCAAATGGAGCATGTTGTCCAGAACTGGAGCACACCTTCCTCTCTTTCAGCAGCACTGGGGCAAAGGTTTTGCTGTCTCCCCCTTTTTTTTTAGGTCACCCATTGCTGGAGTGCCCCTGTTCAGGGCCCAGGTATGGGCAGGCCAGGCACTGGTCCTGTGCTGTCCTGCCACCACAGGAGGGCAATCCAAGCCATCCCTGGTGGCACCACAAACTGCTGCTTAAATTGGAGGGGTGTTTGTCAAATGGCTTAAAGGCCACCACTGTGTGGATGTATTTCTCGTTTTGTTTTTGTGTTGGGTTTTTTTTTTGTTTTTTGACCAAACAAAGTAGAGATATCTGTCAGCTGAGTGGCCTTCATGAATGTAGGTAGGACAAGGGGTAATGGCTTTAAACTGAAAGAGGATGTGTTTAGGTTAGATACTGGGAAGAAATTCTTCATTGTGAGTTTGGTGAAACACTGGAACAGGTTGTCCAGAGAAGCTGTGGACGCCCCGTCCCTGGAAGTGTTCAAGGCCAGGTTGGATAGGGCTTTGAGCAACCTGCTCTAGTGAAAAGTGTCCATGGTAGGGGACTTGGAACTAGGTGATCTTTAAGGTCTCTTCCAAACCAAACCATTCTATGATGTATGACTAAGAGCTCTTTTGTTCCAAGATGCACCTGCAGCACCTATGTAGACTGCTTTATTTTACTTATATCTATGAATTCTACAGAAAACTTTGTAAAAGTCACATCACGTCTCATTTAAGTGATTCTCCCAACCAGCCCCTGGCTTAAAAATACTTCATGAGAAGGATGACGGGGTGTGCTGAGGTGTTGACACCTGGAAAGACCTGAGGCTCCTGTGTCCAGTGGAGTAGGGCTTCCTGTGGAACAAACCCAGCCTGTAGAGCCTACAAGAGGGTGTGACAAGGGGGTTTATAGGCCCTGGAGTTGAATGTGTGCATGCAATGCCTTATTTTTGGCAACATGTACTGCCAGCATCCCTTATCATTCCATGACTTACTCAGCCATGTGAATAACTTCCCACTTCTCGACTGCAGGTTGATAGTAGTGCCCTTTGTGGACTTGTGTGAACTCCTTTAGAGTACATAGTGTTGCTCTGCTTTTAGTGTGTGTACATAACTGCTCAGATAAAATAAATTCATTGTACCTCACTGCAGCTGTCAGTTAAAGGAAGTTGTGCATTTTTCCCTTGAGTTTTCGGATAATTTTTCTCCAGCCTTTCCTTCTTTGAAAGCCCTAGTAGCATGCTACTTTTTAGATCTCTTTCTTTACAGAGGAAAAATCACTTTCTGATTTTTTGTGTTCAGAATTATGCAAAGCAGTTGCTGAACATAAACATGCAACTGTAAATGCCATAGAAATGTACTCTACAAAGATTCCACTGTTAACCACACCAAAGAAAACAAAAATGCAAGGTTATTCAAATCGATGTCACATGCAGGAAGTGACATTTAAATTCTTACTCATATAAACTTAAGCCATCTTACCATTTTCCTCTTCTGTAGTGTTTAAGATTTTCCATTAGTTAAAGGGCTGTCTTGCAGGTCTTCAGGAATAAGTTTTTCCTTTTTTTTTTTTTAAGAGGCTTGAGCTGTAGGGCTTTTTAAAAATGATAGCATACATGTGAGTGTGAGAACTGTGTACATTTAATTGGCTATTTGAGAAGCTGTGCTAGAAGACTGACCTCAGAAGCATTAGGAAATGGCAGTTCCACTGCTTATCTTCACACTTCATAAAAAGTATTGTTCAATTCTTGGAAGAAGAGGGTGTTTCAGTCTTGCTCAGTTTTTGTCTTTGTTCTGGTTTGCTTTGCTTTTGTTGGTGTCTACTTTTTCCTTGTCTACTTCAGTGCTGGAATATCGTATTGAAACAACTCTGTGGTTTATGGCTTTTACACCAAAGTTTTTCATTTTTTCATTGTGTTGAGCCTTCTGTAAACAGATTTTCTTGAATCCAAATAGGCAGCAAGGGCTGCAATGTGGAGCCAGTTTCGGCTGTGAAATCATCAGGGTCAAAGTCACTTGCATACAGCCAGTCCCAGGGGCAGTGGGCTTGACCTTCCCTACTGCTCCCAGCTGAGCTCCTGCCTGGATGGTATCCTGAGCTGTTGGTCCCCTCCACCATTCAAGTTGTCTAAACAAGTGTGTTCTCCTTACTTCTTGAAGGAATGATGCTGGAGGGAGCATCTGTCCTTCTTCTTTGTTGGAATTGCTGATCCTTTTGCCCGCTGGTTGTGCTGTGACTTGAATGCAACTGTTGATGCTCCTCTGAAGCTTGAAAGGACAATGCATTTGTTTCGGTTCTCAGGTATCTGCCAGAAGTTTTTGATACTGTTGAAGTATCGAGATGTTATCGCAATCACTTTTGTACTTGAGTGTTGGGGAAGCTGGGATAGAAAAACTGTATAGATATGATTACCTGGCAAAAACTGTAAGTGAGATTGAAATGAAGATAAGCTTTGAGTTACCCAACTCCAGTTACTGAACAACTGGATGACAATGGTATAGCCGGCTGGAAGTAATCCCCATTTGATTAAACAATGCCCTCGGCTTGCAAACAGCTCCAAGGGTCAGAGAAGACCCTGCTAACTCATCAGAGGGTCCAAAAAGCAACTTTTAGAGTTTGAAATATAACGCTATAAGCTAATACAATGATTCTTATAGGCCGTAGGCAAATGTTGTAAGATTTGTAGTTTATTCTAGATTGGTCAATGGAAATTAGAATATTCAACACAGAAGATTATTTATTGTATTGTAAAGGGGCATGACATTCATTCTGTTCTACGCTCCTCACTCTTCCCTCTCTTCTTCCTCACTTCTCTGCTCTCAGACCTGCCTGGAGCTGTGTCCGGCAGCTCCTGGCAAGTCTTTCTTTCCCCACACCTTCTGCAATAAACCTCATGATCTAAAACCCAAACATAGAGATCTCCTTCGCTGTTTCTCCCGACCGTCCACTGACCAGATCCTACAGAATCCCACAAATTCCACACTTGAGCATTTCTCCATTGCTAAGATTGAAAACAAAACCACCAAATTTGAAGTATGAACTGTCTTTCAAATGAAATATAACATTTCCTGTACTTTTAGCTGGTAAAATCATCACAAGTGCCAACAGGTGTAATTTTTGTAGTTACTGTTGGATCTTGTTTAGTAGACTATGTGTGTGTTCCTTTTATCTACCACTTATCCACAACACTGAGGAAAAATACATCCTCATTTCCTATATATTATTCTGTCAGCCAAAAGTGGAAGATGTTAAAACACAGTCTATCAAGGAAAAAATAAATTAAAAGATACTCTGTTAAGAAAAAGGGAAAAAAAAGCTAAAATCCTGTTAAATAATTAAGATGCTTTGGGCTTTATCAGGATTGACAGTGTTCTTGCCATGATATACATATGCAAAAACTGTAAGAAGTTTAATATTTTATAGCAAGGATAACTCCAAACCCTAAATCTACTGGCTTGTTTCTATGGTAACAAATATTGAAATATGTCTAGCCAACACTGTAGGTTCCCCCTATTTAATTTCTGTCTATGGGTTCTAGGAATTCATTAAGGCTGTAGAATCCTTTTAAAATTGGTACATTCTGTTGTAAAATTCCCTAGGATTAATGTTAAACACAACTCTGAATTTTAACATAAACATTTCTTTGAAAGAGATTTCTTAGCAAGTGAGGGATTAGAGTTTTATTCTAAGACTATATGTGCATTGATCTGGTATTTTTGTTCTTTATTGGCAAGTTGAATTTTTTTTTCCTGTGCATGCCTATACTGAAGAAATGGAGTTTCAGTCTATGGATTCTGATGAAAATATTGAAGGCTGCTTAACTGGAACAGTCTGGCTGGAAAACAACAGTGGCATGAAGTTGGCACCTGCTGGCTTTAGTTTAGTGGTCAGAACTTCGTGGCCAGAGCTACTTTTAAGGCATCCTGTCCTACCCTTAAGATTAAAATGATGATTTACTAGGAGCTTCAATCTTCATTTCAATTAGTTGCACTTAACTTTTTGTGTATTACAGAGCATTTTCTAAGTGTCTGATCTAAGCCGTTTTGTGTTTGATGTCTTCTGGTTGTTTTTCTTTTGCGGGCAGCCCGGCAGTGTTGGGAAGTAATCTGAAGTGTTGGCTGTGAGATTCCATTTCCCCAGTGGTAACTGAAACCACAAGCACCTAGTCCCAGCCGTAAGAGGAAAATTTTGAAACTTTGAAGTGAAACATCAGGTTGATGCAATATTTTGCATCTGGTTGACTAGCCAGAGTTACATGCAGCTGGAAGCATAAAGACTTCCTCCCTCAGCCTGCGGGGACTCTGGTTTCTGCTGGCATGTAGTAAAGATAATGAGGCAGCAGAAAGAAAATCTCAGAAACTGAGATTTGCACTTAACAGCTGTGTTTCAGGAGCCCATGGTTATGGACTAAATGCGTGTTTTCTCATAGGCCTAATAGCATCCAACCTTTTTTCTTTCAAAGAGACTTACAGCAGTGGACTTGGAAATCAGACCCATCAACCTTAACTGATGCCTTGTAGGGCAAGGAGGTGCAGCTGTCAGTGGCTGAAGTACGCAGTAAAAGCAAAAGGTGTTCAGAAAAAGTGTGATTCATTCATTCATATCCATCTGGAGCAATAAGAAAGAAATTGGGATATTTATTGGGCAATGGATTATCTCCATAGTCCCGTGTCAAAACGAGTGATTTCAGCATGAGCCTGAGGCAGTGATTCCCTCCTAGTGCTGGAGGAGCTGGCAATTCTACTTACACCTCAGGCAGAGCCAGGCTGAAAGAAGGGGCCAGTGTATGTGCACAAGGGTACATGAAAAGAAAACAACAGCTATCGGTGCTATTCACCTGGATTGTGAGAAAAATATCCTGTCACCTCACAAGCCCTAGGTAAATTCTTCAAAACCTCTTCTTATGACTGTAAACAATACATAGAAAAAGAATTGAGGCGGTGTTCAGTAAACAAGTTGTTTTAGGTTGGATATGGGAGGCTTGAGAGACATTCCTGTGGGATCATTCAGGGTGCAGGCACAGTCCCACCACCAAAGCCTTCCACTGCTGGGACCAAAGCCCCTTCTCAGCAGGAGGCTCCAGTGACCTGACCAGTGCCCTGCTTGCCTCCCTACGCACACCACACTCACACAGTCCAACAAGGTTTCCTTACCAGCTCAGCAGCAGCTTTCCCCAGGCATCTGAATCTTTAAAGCAGTTTAATCATGGTGCAGTAACACAGAAACAGCAGCCCCACAGAAACAAGGGAAGCCCTGGGCTTTCCTACGCTTTGAGTCTCTGTGCAAAATAGTCTAGGGTCTTCCTGCTGATCCACTGGCTCCTGCTGTGTCTCCAAGAGTCCAGTCACCTGGCTGGCACCAGTGGTTCATGTGCCTTCTTTTGTGCAAGGGGTTGATGGCACCACTTTGTGGCCTCTTGCCTGGGGCTCCTGGGACCCATGGCACAACCTGCAGCTTTCAGACTGAGCTAGCTGCTCTGCATGTATTCCTTAACAATCCCAGCTGTCATCTTGGTTTACCTCGGTGTGTATTCATCTGACCCTGGCCTGAGATACTCCTTTTTCCATAGGGCATGTTCTGTGGTGTTTTCTGAACTAGCATGGGCTGTAGCAATAGGAGCTGCAGAGTCACCAACAGAAAATGTTATCAGTCTCCCTGTGTCATTAGTGAGTTGTATCACTGTGTGTCTGAAAGCTCTCCAGAGTGTGTGCTTTTGTGGTACCCAAAGTCCCTGGGGTTTCTCATTCTGGGAAGCATTATGGCTGTAGTGGGGATTTTACCTTCATGCACCCCTACATCAGGCAGTCAAGAACACTGATGTCCACTCTCATCAGTATTTTGAACTCTCCAGGCTTTATCTAAACTCAGTCCCTGGAAAGACTTGATCTCTGCAATGGGCTTCACCCAAGGGACCAATTTAAGTGATAGGTACATATTCCTGTTACTCTGAAATTATGCTTTTCTGCAGGGCTGCTTTTTTTTTTTCCTTCTTCCTCTTTTCTTTTTGTTTTAATGAAGTTTCCTTTTTATTGAAATAGAAAACAACCTCCAATCTTGTAACTACAAGGTAACACTTGTCTTTTTAGGATGTGAAGTCTTCATATGTGTTTGTAGAGTACCCAGTGCAATGAGGGTTGTGGATGTGGTGATAGCCTTTTTTATATGCTTTTTTCAATATCCAAACACAAATTCAGAAGAAAGTTTTCTGAAGGAAGCTAACTCAAGACTTGCTAGAAACAAATGAAAAAAATTTGCTCTTTTGTTTCTTGGGTTAAGTGTGGTACTTGTTGAAACCATGGATATGCTCCAGCCCCAACTTTTTTGTGTATGTAACAAAATGATTCTGTTTTGAGGCTTTTTCACATCATAGTGATGGACTTGTCAAATTTATTTTCAGGAAAAGAGAGTAGGATTATACATGTGCATGAAGGCTGTGAATACTCCCATTCCATTAGGCTTGTAATCTTCCACAGGCAGAACAAGCCTGCTCACTATGGCAAGGCCAGTTGGTAGCTGTCAGGAAGCTTTCATGATGGACAAATGTGTCCACACCAGTTTTTCCACCTCACTTTAAAACATCTGGTATATATCAGGGTTCTACTCACCCTTTCTGACTCTTTGAGCTGTGAAAGTAAAAAGCAACTTGTATTCTTCTGTGATCAGCTCTCACGTTATCATATGGTCTCTGTGCAATCAGACACATCAAAATATGCTTTGACTTGCTCCTGCAGTTTAAAAAATACTGTATTGATGAACTGTGTAATAAAATCTTGCAGAGCATGAGTTGAGGGGGAGCACACGTGTGGTAAGATGCCAGCGGTGGTATGGACTGCTCAGAACAGAGTTCAAGCCACAATTTCCACTATTAACCTTCATGGTGTTCATGTAGAATAGGTAGTCAGTGTTCTTTTGCAGAGCTAATGCTAGTGTTTCCTCTAACATAAGCATGCCTCAGAAGATGCATACCAGATGATTAAAAACAATAATAGGCAGCATAAGTACATGCAGAGAATACCTGCTTTGTTAGGGGAGCATGTGTTTCCTGCAGGAGTTACAGCCCCTTGTGAGAGGAGAAACAAGGATTTGTAGAACTGTATGCCTTTTATATGTCTCTGAGTGCTCAGTGCTTTCCTGAAATTGTGAGTAGTTGGATTTTTTCTGATAGGTTATTTGCAAGCCTACAGTTTGGAACAGAAGGTGGATGGTAAAACTCCATAAGGCCTTTTATGTGATATTCACAACAATAATTTTACCAAGAGTGTCTCCCTGCCCCCTTTCCTAGCTGATTAAAAATTCAGTTTCTTATTTTTGCATGCTCTGGAGGCGAAATTTTGAGAGGTCAGGGGTGACTCTGTTGCAGCTTCTTTTCCATCCTCAATTCCCTAGCCTTATGGTGAAGTGTTCTTCTCTGTAGTTGGTTCTGCTGTAGTGGTTAAAGACAGAAAAGGTTTAGCTTAACCCTGAGGCAGCTCAAACTTTGTGCTGGATTAATTAAAAAATAGTTGTGTGCCTTCTGCAGCTGTAGAGCAGTGTTTGGGAGGGGAATGAAGGAAGGAGTGCTGTGTACTGGGGACAGGAGGGCTAATCATGCCAGCCAGGCTCCCTGCCGTCTGCCGGATATCGTGGTACTTAAGGGGAGTGTGTATTTTCTCCCAGGTCTGCCACAGCTCCTGAAGCTGAATTGTGCTTGCAGTGATCTGTTTATAAGGGAATTGTTCCACTATCCCAGTGTTTTGGGTTTTTTTAAAGTTGTTCCGACAATCCCCGTTTCCATCCTGGGAGAAAGAAAATAGCCCTTTGGAAGAGGGACTAGGTAACTAAGTTCTGTGCTTATCCTCCATGTTATGTACTTTGTGCAAGTTAAAAAGGCTTGTTTTGCCTTTCATCTTGTGTGCTGTTTTCTGCAGATATTTCCTAACTTCTCCCATGATGTTTTTGCCTGGTTCTTCAGAAGATTGTATGGACTGAAACAGACTATTGTTTCCACAAGAGTGCAAGCATGTGCACATTGGCTAATCTGGTTGGTACAGGATTTCAGGAGTGGGTGTTGAACTGAGGAACAGGGTTGGGATGTATGCTATGCGCCTACGAATTCTTGTGAACAGCATGCTCTCCTAGTCTGTAAATAATACCACATTTCACTTTCTAGCTTTTCCATTCATGTTTCTCCAAAAGTTCAATTCCCGTACCATGAGATGTAAACAAGGAAATTGCATACGGGAAGGTTGCAAAAGTTTTGGTTAGCAGAGATTGGAAAGCTGATCTGGTTTTCAGTCCTACACTTGGATAAGTGTCAGCTACTTGATTGTGTGGAGATTCAGAACATTTGTTTTTCACAAACATCATATGTTTAAAATTGATACTTCATTGTCTTTCTAGTGTTTTCCTTTCCACATTTGGATTTCAGTTTTCAAGTACAAGACAGGCAAACGAACACTTTTTAGCCTGGTGTTTGGGAGGAGGCAGACTTTGGCAGTCGAGGTGCATTTACCAGCTCTTGAGAAACTGCAATCTGAACCTTGCACTTGCAGCAAACTCTTTCTGCAAAGCACTTTGGGTACAAGACATCAGGTGACATTAGTTGGGGGTTTTTTCCATTTGGATGCTATCACCAGGGAGCAAGGAAACCCCCAGTTGTTGGTTTTGTTTACAACTAGCATCTAGTCAGATGAAACCTTGCCACATACTTATTTCCCCGTTTGGGAACATTACCTAAAAGATGATGGTGCTGGGATAACTCCAGCTTCCTGGTGGTGACCCAGATCTCTGCTGGCGATGAGATCTCTGTCTCCGCTGGGCACAGAGCGAGAACAGCAGTTGTGTTTTCGACTGCTGATCTGCAGGCATGTTCCCATACAGTGTTTCCAGGCTCGTCATCAACCTTGCAGCACCTTGGCTATTGCTGCTGACGTGCCCTTGTCTGGCAGCAAAAGGCAGGATTTTATTCCACAGTCTGGTTTCATGTAGGTCTCGTAAGAGGGTATGAGGCAACTTGAGGGTGTTTTTAAATACTGCTTTTAGAGTATGAGACAGCATAAAAATCCTTGTAGGTTTGTTTGGGGTTTTTTTGCAGCAACAACATTGTGTAACTGACAATTTGCTGCATCTTGACTTTGACACAGTTTCCTCGCTTGGTCAGGAATAGTTGCTGCTGGTAAAACAGCTCCGTGGAACTAGAGGGTGCAGGCTGGGAAGACTGACACTTGCTGGTAGTTTAAGAATTTATGAGGATTTATTCTGTGGTTTGTTGATGGGATTTGGTTGGCTGAAGTGCTTTTTGATGGATGCACAGGAATTCCCAGGTATGGATAAATGTACTTGGCAATAGTCAGTCAAAGAGGATAAAGAAGAGAGACTGTGAAGTGACAAGGACTCGGGGGCTTGTCTGGTTTCTTTTCATCTGTGGAGTGTCATATTTAACAAAGAGCTTACAGCTTCACCTAAGGCCTTGTGTGTTTTTAGCATCGCTAGACCAAACTGCTGTGTTAGCTGTCCTTGAAGATTTTTCCAATGCTTCCAATGGATGCAACATGGGTCAGCTTCCTTGCCTCACAGCCACCTCACTGTTTGCCCAAGTGGTGTTTCTGAAACTGCATATCCTTTTCAGCAGCTCATAGTCACAGTATGGAGCACTGGAACCAGTCTGTGAAGCTGTCTTCTCCTGTACAAGACTCCTTTTGTGTTAGAGTCCTCGCTACTATAGCCAGGAATGGTTGAGACATGTTTCTGCTGACGGTTTTCTGCTCTGCACTCCCGAGGATTGGATGTAGGGCAGTTTGGAGGGTTCCTCACAGTGGAACTCCCTATTTACAGTCAGTGAATTCATTAGAGCCCTGAATTATTTACCTTAAAGAATTCAAGTCCTGAATTATTTACCTTTAAGGTCTGTGTTCCTGTGTTGTGCATTTGGTTAACTGTAGACCTGTGCTCCGTTATATGCTATGAATGTCTAAGGTAGCGTAATATCCAAGGCAGTTTCAGCTATTTACTGTTAATTTTATTTTCATACACAAATACATTGTGACATTACAGCTGATCTTTAAGGTTCCTTCCAACCCAAAGCATTCTATGATTCTGTTAGTTCAGAGTGGCACTCTGATATGAAATGGATTTGTGCAGATCTTGTAAATGCATGGACAGTTTTTGAGTATGTCATCAAACTCTTCTCTTTCTGCAAGTCGCCTGCCTACTGCCAGCTGTAGCTGCAAGCCCTGGGCAAACTCCCTATTCAGCATCTTTGTTTTTCCCTGCTGTCCCATGTTTGGCCCAAATTTTTATTTATGGCACGGTACTCAAATCCTACTGAAGAAGTTTGTCATTTCCCCACGATCTTACTCTGTTTACCAGTGTCAGGCTTCAGTGTTTGACAAATGATTTAGGAAGCGCCACTTCTCTTTACAGGAAGAGACTTAAAATAAGAGGACAAAGGATCCTGAGGATCTTACAGCCTTGCTGCTGAGATGTGTCTGTACTGCATAGTATTGCGTGTACTGGAAATACAGTTCCCTTCTACTGTGACTGTTCATTACTTTTAGTTGAGAGAAGCCAGGGTTTCAGGTTGGTTAGGAACTCACTGTTAATGGCCACTTGAGGGATACTGAGTTTAAATGACTGGTGTAGTGCTTCACTGGAGCTGCGTGGCAGCTGTCCAAGGCACAGCTTGTCTGCCTGGATGCTGAGAGGGGGCAGGAAGTGTCAGGGTGGCTGCCATCGTTGTTGCCAACAGCTGTTAGAGTTGTCATGCACTCTTATCCTGAAGCCCCGATGCACAGCTCAGGTACATCCCATGTGCCAAGAGGGAAGGCAGCCTCAGCAGGCAGCACTCACCTGCCACATTTCCCTCCCTTTTGAGGGATGAGTGCTTGAACTCATCAGTGTTCTCTCTTGCAACATACCTGAGGTACACCAAAGATTTTTGCAGGAAGGAAACAAATGGCAATGTCCACTGGCCTCACAGAGTCTTGAATGTGATTCTTTGGCAGTGCTGCAGCTGCACAGCCACTGTGCAGCTTTCTGTGCCTAGCCCCAGTTCTTGCTCTCTCCCCATCCTACCTCCAATTTTATGTCCCCATTAAGTGAAATTTCTTATTTTGACATGTTTTTCCCTGCTGTCCCCTGGCCCAGCTCTTGGCTGCTCTGTTTTGAGCATAGATGGCTCCAGGCTGTGGTAAGGAGGTCACCTGGATCAGGAGACACTCCTTGCTTGGGAGGTGGCCCTGCCTTGGTTGGCAGCAGATGCCAGAGGCAAAGGTCACCTCTCTTCTCCTCAGCCCTGGACTAGACTGTGTTCTTTGCTTTGTGTGGCACTGGGCTAAACCCATGTTTAAACTCTGTTCCAGAGGTTGCCAGAATGTGTTCTTTCCAGCTACTTTTTTGGGAATGTCTCAATCAGACCACTGTGACCAAAATCTTGCAACAAAACTTTCTGTCAGTCATCCATGTCAACAATGGACAGAGTATGCCAAATGCCCGAGCGCTGAAATGCAGGAAAGGTATTCCAGCCATATCCCCCACCCTGTGCTCTGTGTCTGGGTTTAACTGTGTATGCCCCTGTGAGGGTAGGCAAGGGTTCATGTACACATGGTTAAGTTGTATCTCTTTAAGTGAAGGGGTTTGTTTTGTTTGCTTTCAGAGAAAGCAATGAAATACTGACATTAATGGCATTTCCAGTACTGAAAATCCAGTTTCCTTTACTTATGATGTGTCTTCTGGCCGTTGAGAGAGGTTGGGGGTGAGGGGTTGAGGCTGTGTCTTCAGTTGGGTTTCTACCATATGGGCTTTTTTTCTTCCTTATTTAAATGTAGAAATGTCTTCTGTGAAGTGTATTGGCAGGAGAATTTGACACTAAAGCTAAAAGCTACTAATATGAGAAACAAGGAGTAAACACAGACACTAGAAGACCCTTTTGCGAATTTTAACTGGAGTCACTACTTAAATAATGTTGTAGGTACAGAGTATGGGGAAACTTTCTGATTAAGTAATTTACTGTCGATGCAATTTTGCAAGTATTATTTTTACGTCACTGCTGTGGTTATTAGTGGCATGTATTTGCTGTTGATACTGAAAGAAATTTAATTAGCTTTCTCTCCCTCCGTATTTCTGCTTTTGGTGGCACTGTCTGCTTGGCATTGGTCCCAGTGTTGCCAGGCAGGGTGCCCTGGGAAGAGGGCAGAGGATTTGGGCAGAGGAGAGCTGTGTTCTCCTGTGTAGCACTACAAGTGATGGGCTGTGGTATCTGATCCGCCTCTCCAAACGGATATCTGTTGCTTCTATTTGATCAATGAGTGATTTTGGGACTTTTTCTTGTTTAATGTTTTTATGAGATGAGGCAGAAAATAAAAGACCTGAATATCTACTGTGAAACTGCTGTAATGCAAATAATAGATAATTGCTTGCAGTTAATCAGTTTTCTCTTTTGTGTTGTTTTTCATACAGAGCAATGAGGCAAGAGAGAAGTTTTTAAAAACAGAAAAATGTGATTGCATAAACATCGTTGTTGGCAGGAGGACTCGGTGGATTCAGGTAATAATGTGACACCACTGCTTATTCTGCTTTAAGAACTGGCTGGGTTTCAGGCTGCCAGTGGCCCTTTTGTCAGGGGCTGAGGAGTAGAGGAAGGTGACAAGGTATAACAAGACCCAGTAGCTGGCTGTTAATTCATTCAGACCAGATGAGAAGGTGTGGGTGTTCCCACAGTGCTGGTGGTTGCTGAATAGGGGAGTGATGCTGGGGCTGCAGTAGCTTCCTTCTTTATGTCAGGCTGTCGAATCTGAGACTGGATTTTTTTTGTTTTGTTGGGGGTTTTTAAACAGTTTGTTTTTAACCCTAGGAGATTCTCTCCTTCAGCCTCTTACAGCTGCCCCGATGTAGGCAGGGAAGCTCCATGCCTGTTTCATGAAAGAAGGTCAAATGATTAGCTGTCCCTTCAGATTGCAGAACTCTGAATCTACGAATATCTTCTTTGAATTCCCCCTTTAAAAGGATTTCTGGATGAGAGCAGATCATTATCTGCTGAAAGACCCAGAGCTAGACCTTTACTGCTTTAGAGAACTACTGCTGGTTGTTTTTTGTGTGTGAATGAAGACAATTTCTCATTGCATGGTTGTAGGAAACCTAATGTGCAATGTTTAAGCATACTACTAATGTTTGCAACACACTATCTTAAAATAATGGACTTCAACATATTTAGATCCTGTTTTGTAGGAAAAGTAAATTGCTAGCTAAAACACATCTCTTACAGTTTTAATAATTTTATTTATTTCCCTCACTGAAGTGGAGTGCAAAATGAAGGCAGGGGGAGTTTACAGTGCTAATTGCACTCCACGTTTGTAATTGGGAGCAGATCCTATCCTCAAGCTTCTTAGGCAATCCAAGTGAAGTCATCGGGCTTTTCACAAGCATATGGTTTTCCCCACACGTGTTTGATTCTAGGATAAGGGCCTACAGCGTGCTTCTTCGTTCACTGATTTCTCATATGGAGGAAGTTTGAAAAATATGCATTTTTTCCAACACAGACTCTTGGTTTCCAGCGACAGTTGAAGAGGTTCTGCAGTATTTTATTGAGAAACAAATCAGCAAAGCTCATTGCCTTAGACTGAGCTGTTTCTACCTGGCAAGTGCATTTTCTTTGTTAGGTGGCAGGTGGGGAAAAAAGCAGTTGTGGCTTTGCATTGCTATAGTCATGACCAAGAAGGACGTTGAAAAAGGATGTGAATGGGTGTGGATTTGATATTTCCTAAAGCTAGCGTCTTTTTAGTATTAAATTGCATACTCCAGGAAGCTAGTTGCTGTATCAACATTGGTATAATGACACATTATTAAAAAAGCAATATCCAGTCGTAGAAGCAAGTCCTGGAGTAAGCAGTCGGGTGCTTACAGCTGTGATTTCTATGTATTTGCAAATGTAATGGGCTTTTTTTTTCCCCCTGTAGCACTGGTAACTTGGATAAACACTGTATATGTGACTCATTGCAGAGTATAAGCTTACTTTAAAGGAGCAAGTGTTGGATTTGCTGAATATCCTATTGCTTGCATCCCTGAATTCTTACTTGCAATAGGTCATGATTAATCTTAAATTGGCAAACCTGAGGGGAAAATTACTGCTGATGTCCCATAGGTACTTCAGAAACAAATGGAATGATGGAAGTGCTTTAAAAACATAAATAGTAGTTAGAATTCATAAAATCGTAAAGCAAACATATGGTGCAAGGCCTTCTAAAATGTAACACTTGAAATCTTTTTTTATCATTTCAGAAAGAGCTTGTTTAGTTACCACAGGAAAAGTAAATATTTTCATTCCTTTTTCTTCAGCGTGCTCTCATTTCATTCCTCTTTCTCTTTCTTTTTTTACTTCTATTTTTTCACCCCAGAGCCGCCTTATTGGGATGGGGGGACCAACACCTGATGTGCATAGAAAGCTCTACTTAAGAGCAGGAGATAACACTGCTAATAGTCCTGCTGTTGTTAGGTGCATTCTTGAAGTCCTTTTGCAGTGTCGGCATGGAGTTGATGTAATCCAAATTGAACACTCCCTGTGCGCATGCATGTGTGAGCGAGATGTGGTGTGCACTGCAGCGGCTCCTGGACCACTCAAGAACACACTTATTTTTTAATAAAAAATAAAGCAACTCCGTGATGCAACTGGAGTTTGCTACCCCGAATACTGCTGATGAGGGATGCAGTCCCTCTGCGTGTGTGTGTACACATGTGCAGGGGTGTGATCTCACAGAGGGCAGGACAATGCTGCATCCCCGCTCTTCTGGTGCACCTTTGGTGGGGTGGCCATGGCCTCCACCGCTTCGAGCCATCAGTGGGACAGGGAGGTGAAGTTGCTGTTGGAAAGGGGTTGAAGGAGAAAGATGAGGAGCAGAGGAGCGGGGAGCTGGGTGGGGATCGGGGGCCAGGGAGGAAGACACAGCTCCAGAGGGAAATACTCTGTGCTTTGCAGTTGCTTGTGTGGATAGAAACCAGATGGTGCGCTGGAACACCCGCTCGCTTGGGTGGTGGTGGAGCCAAACATATGGTTAATGGTTAGGAGAAAGAGCTTTTCGAGCCAGGGCTTTGCTGACTGCCTCGCATTACAGATTGTTGCAGTGTGTCATTACATTGCCAAACTAAGTGCTTAATACCCGCTGCGGGCGCTGGGCAGGCATTTGCAGGAAGGATGCAGAGGCTCCCCAGTCAGAGCAGGAGGCTGACATCATGTACGGCCCCCTGCCACACACCCCCATGGCCCCCTTCCCCACTGAAAACCCTGTAAATCTCCCCATTTACAAGCCCAAATCCTACAGCAGGCAGTTTTCCTGTTCTGAATGTCTTTAAACCATTTATTTCCAACAATGTATGGTTGGGTTTGCCTTTTTTTGTACCTTTCTTTTTTTGGTCCTCAAGCAGCCGAGTTTACTGAGGCTGCAGCGCGACACTTACATGGCCGGCATCTGAAGTTCCTGCTCTGGGATCTTTGGGCGACACCAGACCCCATGTTATCTAAGGAACTGCTGAGCTCATTCATCTCCTTTTCATGGCCCGCTTCCTTTTATTTTTAGCCAAATCCGTCAGGCCTGACAGGCGGGTAATTTGAGCCAGAGAAAGGGCAAAGCTCCAGGTCCTTTCCACAAAGCAATTCTTCTCCTCCCTCCTGGGAAGGCTCCAAACTTGGCCTGCTCCAGGCAGATGGATTTGTTGAGTCATGTGAGATCATTTACACAAAAACACAGTGAGGCAGTGAAAAGGAAAAAAAAAAGGGAAAGAAAAAAGAGAAAAAGGTGGGGGGGAAGGGTTGGGAGAGCGTGCACTGCTGGGGCTGCTGTGAGCGTAGGAAATGTGCTGCGAGGCAGCTAGACAGAGGAATGCAGCAGATTCATTCTTGTATAAGGTAATGTCTCGTTTACAGTACAGGGTGGAGCCAGCACAGAGGAGAAATCTCTCAAAAACAGATTACTCATTTAAAACAAAAATTCTCCATAAAATAAGTAAGAATAATAAAAAATAATAGTAATAAATCAAAACAACAACCCAACCAGCAAGCAAGCGGCGCACATGGGAGCGCAACAAAGGCGGCATTGTTGACAGCACCAGATTACAGGAGCGGTAAACTCTGGGCTGGGAGGTTGCTGGAAAATGAGTTTGCTCCGTGATGCAACTGGAGTTTGCTTTGTCTGGCCGCCAGTGCAAGCGGTGCGGTGGAGACTGGGAGCCCAGAGGCGGCAGGGCGCGCTTTGCTTCATCCAGGGTGGTTTTGGACAGTGGGGAGGGATGGAGGGAGTGGTTAAGAATCCTGAGCAGACAGGCTTGGGGGGCATCATTAACAGCGAAAACGAGGGGGGATGTGCATGGAGGGGGTGGGAGAGAACCTCTTCTTGCTTTGGTTTTAGTCTGGTTGTGGCATCATCTTCATTGCATCAAGGAGTAAGTTGCATTTATTCAGTTGAATGTGAATTTCGTTTTCATTTGCAACCTGAGCTAACCCCAGCATGTTGGGTTTTGGTTTTTTAAGTGGGTGGTAAGAGAGAACATGAAACTTGGAGCTTTTCAGATCTTGTTACATCCTAGAGAATTAGGTTGGGTTAATTTATGCAGTGTTCTAACAAGATGCGTTCAAACCTTTAAATAGACTGTATTTAAGTATTGTTAATATAACTCCAAGTTACTCCAGTTTTCTTAGCAAAGCAGTATCTGAATGTTACTGTTTTGTCCCAGTGGTGATTAAAAATCATGAATTGAAGTAGAAACTGGAACTGGAAATTGGTGGGAAACATGCAATAAAACAAGTCCAATGCACAGTATTTCCTAGAATTCTCAGCAACAGTTAAGGAACTTGGGGGAGCATGTAAACAAGGGTTTGTATTTTAACATGACCCTTTGCCTTGCTGAGTAGTATCTTCTGCATTGCTGACTCCACAGCAATGTCTGTTGAGGTGCTTTCCTCTGGGGAGGGGAGGGTTTGTCTGGAGCCTGCCTCCCTTTGACTTGACCTTGTCTTTCCCTTTTTCTCCTCTTGGTTTGTTTTAACACTTTTGTCTGAAAGATGACTGGCTTTCCCAGCCCGCTTGCCCTGCTGGGCTGCGCTGCTGAGCACAGCACCTTCAGTGTGGGGAGAGCCTTCCCTTCTTGTGCTTAGGAGTTTCGCACTTGGTGGAAACCTTTTGTCTTCTCTGTCTCTTGATGAGGCCTCCTTATTACTTACATACAATGAGCGCTTGGCAACACACCAAGTCCCAGCTGGGGTCCTGCACTGCACAAACCTGCCATGGGGTCCCTGCCCATCAGCTGATGTCTGGTGTGAGGATCAGCAGAGGGAGAGAAGTATAAAGATGAGGAGTACAGCCAGGCTTGGAATCTAGATGGTGCAATAAACTGTGGCCGTAACACAGCAGCTTTTAATGGGGAATGGCTGTAGATTGCTCTAAGATCCTTGGAAGGGTTCTAGAGAAGGACAGTGTTGTTATTTAGTCTGTTTGCATAGTTACTGTAACTTTCTTTCCCTTCTTCCCTGAAAACCTAATCATCCTACATTTTCTGTTGCTGTGAGCAATATTTCCTGTTGTTAATCCAGAGCTGCAATTCCAGTTAAATTCTCACTCTGTAAAGCTAATCTCCCAGCAGTGGAGATTAGCTTTACAGAGAAGAAATGCTTCTTTCTTCCAAAAGAAGAAGCATTTGTGAAGAGCCAGTTTTTAAGATTTTTGTCATAGTGGACAATTCTGCAAAACTCGTTGTTTAACTATTCACATTCATTATTGGTTAAGAACTCTAGCTTCGTCTCTATTTATGGCACATAGAAGACTTGTAGGTTTTTAATTCCCCTGCAGAGTGCCCCACTCCTCAACGTCTCCTTTTTCTGCTTCAAAGATGCCACATGTGTTGCTTTTTGCATCTTTGCGTCAGACAATCAGCCCAACTAGGCAGGTTTCAGGAACTGTTCATGACCTGTCTATCAGGAAAATCAGCCTTACTCTTCCTTCCCCCTCTTTCACAGCCGCTCAACTTCCTCTCCTTCTTCTAAAAGTGTGTTGATGCTATCAGCCCCTTAATTATTTTATCTCACTTCTCCTATCGTTTCCATTCATCTGTCTGTCTTATGATTAGACTAGAAATTTCTCTGCTGCTGCTGGCCTCTTCCCTCCTCACACGTACGGTGGTGCTGCCTCCTTTGGGATCTGAAGAAGGATGAGTATGGAGCTCATACGTGTTGAATCATGTCCCATGCTTGGCATCAGTTTGCAGTTAGAGGACATCATCTATGGCAATTTTTCTTTCATTTCTACTTTAAGGTACTAATTCTTACCATCTGGGTTGGAGGATGAGCAGGAGGTCCACACCCAGGCTTGGTAAGGGAGACACTGAGAACCTCCTGCTGAGGTTGCTCAACCTTCTTACATTGTGCCAAAGAGAGATACTCTGGGAGAGAGGTAACCCTCTATGTTTGATGTCAAATTATCTTCTTGACAGGATAGGATAGTGATTCTCTCCATCAGAAAACTTAGGCAAACTTCATAGTACTCTTCAGTGATATCTAAAGTGAATGAGGCAGGAGTTCATTTATGGGACTTAGGAAATAACCTCAAAATAAATAAATCGCTATCCTGCCTTCCCCCTAATAGAAAATTACAAAAGTTATAGTGTAGTGGTGGCAATTTCCTCTTTGTCATGTGTTCATCTAGAGGGTGTTTCAGAGGAGAGGCAAGATTTATTCTAAACAGATTAATCTAAATTTCTGTGGGGCTTTAAATCAATGTAAATTTTTCTCATCCAGCAATGAATTGGTGCAGCAGTGAAATGCAGGACTGTTTGTAATGTATTTGAAACCTAGCTGTTTTCTGGATGCGGCCAAATCCCATTAACTATGATTTCCCTGCTTCCTTTTTCCTCCTGTCGAGCCTTCTGGATAGCGGCTTTTCTTAACAGCTTGTTCGTAGAATCTGCTCCAAAAATCTCCCAGTGGCTTCACTCTTCTCAAAGCAAGGGAAATTCTGGGAGCAGCTTATTACTTGTTTATCATCCAACTTCATTTCTGTTAGAAAGTCTCTGTCGGCTGTAGACCTAACAAGCTTAAATCTCTTTGCCTTCCATGTGGTCAAGCACAGCAGAGGTAAAAGTTCTTTTGGAGATTAAACTTTGCAGGCTGGTTAAGTGATACATCAATCCAGACAACACTTTGTGTATAAAATGGCCTTCTTGAATTCCCTTGGAGCATCCTTAGGGAACCTTGAGAGCTGTCTGAAAGTTGCTAGCAAGGATGTCCAAGCACCCTCTGACAGTGCCTTTGCAGTAGCAGGTTTTAAGTCTGCGTTAAAAAATACCAAGTGTTCTAAGGCTCTGTTTATTTTATTAGCTTTTCACTGATAGCTCCTGTAACATTACTAACTGCTAATGTGATCCTTTAGTTTTTTGCCTTGATTTTGTTACAAATTAAATTGGCGTTGGTGAAAGCCACTTCTGATCAGATGCTGTAGAAATATCTTTTTTTTAACCTCTTTTCAACCTTTGTACGATTAATGGGAACATACTGTTGCTTCTTGATAAGTTCATTCATATTTAATAGCTATTTGTGAGGGTATTTGGCGTTTAAGTGGATGTATCACAGCTCTTGAAGCATTTTGGTGGCTAAATAGCTGGGATTAGATAGACACTCCGGTTGCTCTTGCCAGTTGTTTTCCTGTGTTCATACGGAACTCTGTGTGTTACAAAAATATTTTTAGTTATAGCCTTGTCAGATTTGTTTAAGGAAAAGAGATGTCCTCATTTTTCAGAGAAGTTTATCCGGGAGTGAGTGGAATTATATTAATGTTTTTTTCTCACTTGATCAAATTCTAAGTGCTAAGATGAAAGGCCCACTATTACTTGCAAAAGTAAGGCTTGCTTTTGCAGGAGTGGAACAATTTATCTTCTGTATCTGCTTCACTAATTGCAGCCTGTAAAGACCCTAAAGAGTTCTGCTAGTCAACAATTTTCTTAGTGCAACCAGTGAAAAATCAGATTTAAAATGCACTTAACTGATGCTCTGTTCCACAATTAATACCTCTTGATTACTGTGGTCACAGCATAAATAAATACATTTGATTGCTTACTAGATCATGCAAATGTTGGATGCCTTCCTCCTTCATCAGAATACTCTTTTTATCAAAGATAGCTGCTGTCATAGAACCCCAAGCTGTTGATTAGGTAAAAGGGAATGCCGTGTATGGGAAAATAAACCAGCACCCACAAGGTAGCTTCTTACTAGAAAGTAACAAGATTTCTATTAGAAAATTCAGCTTGTTGTTTTCTATTTGAATACATTTTCAAAATTAATAATAAAATACTGAAAATTTAACTTATCATGCATTTTGGGAGAACGGCCTAAGTAATTAACATGGGATATCTGTCTATCTGGTTTGGGGTTGATTGCTAATTGTCTTCCATATAGTACTGTGGATGTGTTTGAAACCCCTGTGGTGGGGCTGGACTGGTCTGGACCAGCTCAGATTTGTTGCTGCCCTTCTTCATGCTGTTCACTATGGTTAATGGTGTCCAGAGGGATGGCAGAACCCAGAGAGTTATGATTAGAGAATTCTTCTCCTGGGATGCACCTCTTGGACACAAGCATTAGTGAAGCCCTTTCTGCAGCTGGTGATGTCTTAGGCAGTGGCACCGCGTGGCGAGGACGCCGTGGGTAGCACTGCATTGCCGGGGGTGTGCGTGGCACCGCCAGACCCGCTCAGCTGGCATTGTGAGAGCGAGAGGTTAAAAGGACAAGGGTAAACCACGGCCTGAAACAGACTGTTGCATCTGACAGGTCTGTTCTTGGGTGACACTCATTTGGTTGCACAGCTCAAGTGCAGCAAGAGTTTCACCCCTTCCCAGAGGCTGACAATCACACGCTCAATGAGAAGTTATTTTTCTGCTGGGTTTTGCCCCCTGTGAGTGTTGTCATTGGACATAACAGCAAATTAAGGGGCAGAGGTTTGTAGGGCATCATAGCCAGGTCACCGTTCAAAATAAATCTGTGATTAATTCTCCATGGGGCAACGGGGGAGAGGAGTTCGTGCTCTAAACTCTGGAGAATTTTTAGTATTTAATGCTGTTTTAACCCTGAAGCATCAGTAGGTTAAGTAGAGCTCAGAGTGCTGCAGTTAGCCTTCATAAGGAAACACTGGATAGCATTGCTGAAGGAGTAGTGACAGCAGGGAGTTCCCATATGCATGCCATGACACTTCTAGAAGAACTAAAGGTTGGTATTTCCAACCAGAAGTGGAAATGCAGGTGAGTTGGTGACACATATTTTGATTTTCAGTACAGTAGGTGGCAGGAGAGACAAAGTGACAGCTTGGCTGGGGTGGCTGCTGGTCCGTGTGCCACAGTAACAAATAAAGGTCTACGTGTAGTACCATGGAATAAAGGTGACATTGTATTGCCAGGTGCTTTTGTGAGGTCTGTCGTCTGGTGTGGTCAACACAATGACATAACAAGATGGGAACATTAGACACACATATTGCAATGTCCCCGTGTTAAATGCCACAATGTGTACTTGTTGTGTTTTCCTGCGATGTCTTCTGGTACATGTCAGGGACTAGAGGTTTTGTGGCAGCCTACGCCAGTCTCTGTTATGACTGCTCATTGTCTTTCTCTTCCTACATTATCCTTGGTCAGGACTTCCCCTGTTCCCTCTTGTGTCAGTGTTGGTGCTTATGAAGCTGACCATAATCTGCTTGATGGGTTGAAGCCAGTCAGCAACTAACTAAGCTAAAGATGTGGTGGGATTTTGTGCAACGCAGCAGAAGCTGACGTCATGGTCGTGAAACTAGTGTTGAGGTAAAGAAGTAAGTGATAGGAAAAGGGACTGACAAATTCAGGCAATAGAGTGCACCCTTGATCAAGCCTATCAAACAGGATGCAGGGCAGTAAAGTGGACACCAGCGACTTCTTTAAGCCAACAAGTGATATAGTTCAGGGCTTCCAAGCTTCAGTTGCATAAAGTAGTCTTAAAAGCCTGAAAAACTTTTTAAGTATATAAGAGTCTTTCCTAATGGAGAGGCAAACTGAAGAAGTGAAATTAGTGGTTTTTTCCCTTTGTCTCTTAGACATATGTCTCATTTTTAAGGTGAAAGGGATATTCCTCATCCCACTTCAGTTAAGGTGAACAGATTGTTTCCTTTCTTATTTACGGGAGATTTGGTCTCCCAGTGCCCCCAAGGACAAAATCTGCTCTGGTGCATGTGTAACTTGAGCAACGTCAATGAGATTATAAAACAGAGAAGGTGATTTGGCTCTGGGTTTGTAACTGGAGAAAGGAAGAGCTTTTGTCCATTGATTTATAGGGAAACTAGTGTATGGCTAAAATATGCCTGCCTGTTTGCTGTGCTTTTTTTGCAAGGATTGTTCCCTGAAGGACTTTTAGTCCTGGTGGAAACAATTTTGTTGTGCAGGCCTGCCTTAGAGCCAAAAAAGAGCAGACAGTATTTGACTCTTACTTGTCAGGAATCTTTAGTATACATACCAGCTTCTAGTGATGACTTTAGTCCTCCCTTTATCTGTACTTGGACATAAACTTTGAATTCTGGCATATCAAAACTTTCATGTATGATGGCCCAAATTTTGCATCTTCATCAGATGTGAAGCCCTGTTGCTCAGCTTCATTACTTATATTCTGTTTCTGTGCCCACTGCTTTCGTAAGAATGTTGTCAGTATTTTTTCAATACATTAATGCTGTTTTCTTCATTGTAGGTGACTGAAAACTGAACTGGTTGAAGTTGTAAAACTGTTAGTGTAATGCAGTAGCAAGGACGAGACATCTTTTGTCTTTGCTGGAGAGCCTGACTGCCCCATGGATAGAACCTGGGCCCTTCATACTGATGAAAAATGAAGGCAGGAACATGGTGATTTATTGAAGGTCATAGAGGAAACCTGAAAGGTTGAGACCTAGGTCTCTTCTACCCCACCCCAGGAAGCCGAATCCTGTGATTTTCAGTATGATGAAGTTTACTTCCTCTTTCCCTGAGAAATGTGAGATTCTTCCCATTGGAAAAATATTTGTTCTTGTCACGGCAGGTACAGACACATATTTACAAATTTGGAACCAAGTTTGACTCATTGCCACAAGAACAGGCACATTTAGAGAGTAGCTAGTTATAGCTGTATTGTGCAGAATGAAAAGGGGAAATGGTCTGAGAGGCGCAAACAACACTTAGTAACTGCTCTGTTGTTGCTTTACATACTCAACTCTCTGAGTTGTATCTGGACCAGAGGAGGGACCTGGGCATACACTGGGTTTAAGCAGCTTTAGGACTTCTCCATCCCTTGCACCCAGAATAGGTCTTTCCTCATGAAAGAGCCTTTTGTAGAGAATAGGTCTTTGTTGGCCACATTTTCCTTGAATAGGCTGGTACCTTGCAGATACTGGTATGCTGATAGAAACTCTATGGCTGCAAATAGTTAATTGGTTCTGTAACCAGGTTTAGCTGTGGAGGGTTCTGCTTGGTGAAGAGATCAGAAAGGAGTTCCTGTTACTTTAAAGCAAAAGCTGTCTGACACTAATTATGAAAAACATGCCAAGTTGAAATACTCATTTTTTTAAATGAATTTCCATAAGCAGCTCATAGACAGGTTTATGCTACGCTGGAAGAAGTCTGACTGCACTTTAATGTTGATACCAGGATTGATGACTAGGAAAAGATTGTTAAACAACTGGAGTTTAAATACCAGTACAGCTTCATTGTAATAATTTCCCCAAAGGCACATTGGTAGTTCTGCTAAATAGAGAGTTTAATAGACTTTAATAATGTGTACTTGGGAGACCCTATACACAAAGGAATAATGCATAAAACATTCATTATGGTAAACTGCTACCTTTGCATGTAGAGAGGAATCTCTTGGAAGAAAACTGTTGTGTTGAGTGTGGCGACATGTTGGAGGGTGTTAACAGATAGAAGTCATTGTCACCTCCTTACTTAACTCACCTACTGTGATTGAAGTTGCATCATTTTACTCAACAGTGAATGAATTATTTGAGGTAGACATTCGTTTATTATCTGAGAAGTCCTTTGAAAGCCAGTGGGTTGTTGCCCTGAGTTTTGCAGTTTTTCAGTGTTTTCTTTCTGTAACATTTTCTCATACTTTTTCTGTAAACATGGCCATGGTTTCTTAGCAACTATCTATGCTTTTCCTAACTGTAAGCGTGTTTATAATTCCAGTATACTGGGTGGAGAAATATGATTGATTGATGCTTTGACCAGTGGAATTAAGAGGTGGTGATTTCTACCTCCAATCCACGGTGATTTGTAAAAACATATAAATAAAGGCAGAGGGTTCTGCCCTCTCTCTCTTTCTGCTCTCCCTGTTTGCTGGTTCGGTGTGGTCCTTTATAGGCTCTCCTTGGGCTCCTCGGCCTAGTCGGCTGGCCTGACCCAGTGCTACAAGTGGGTCATGGTGGTTCACAGGGCTTTGTTTTTCTTTAATATGTTGATAGTGTCAAGAGAAGAGGTACCTGGTAGGAAACAGAATAATCCCATTTAAAAAAATTACATAAAAATGTTAACATTAAAACAACAGAAAGCAACCTTAGCAAGTGACTTTAAGTGAGTTTAGTGTTGTATTTTGATTTATTTTCACTGCACTGCTGCTGATGGCCCTGATGGAGAACAGGCAAGAAGAAGGAAGGAGCAGATGCTTTCTATAGTATAGTAAGGCATTTATCTTTTTTAATGAGGTAACATCATTAGTGCTGACAAAGTGCTGCAAATCCATACATGTAGTGGACTGTTGCTGTCTCAGTAGTGCACAGGCTGTTGTACTTCTGAGCATTTGAATCTGCTGAATCACAGGTCAGGCTTTATCTCCTGTCTGATGCTGGACTGGGTCTTTTTGGTGGTTTTTTTTTTATTTTGTTTATGTTGGTTTTTTTTGTTGGTTTTAACCATTTTATTTCCCACCTCCCCAGTCCCATCTTTGCCTTTAATGTCTGGGAACTGATGTGCTCCAGGATATGTGTTGGGGCAGGCAGAAGTGTACCCATTTTCCAAGCATGTGATTGAAATGCCACATGTGTCTATTGCACTGCAAGGACCTTCTCTTTAACTGGAAAGAGCGAGGTTGATTATATCTCATTGAGCCTCATTCCTTTTGCCTAAGATGGCTACAGGTTTTGGGCTGGGTATTGGTTTTTGTTTTTTTCCTTTGCCCTCTGCCTGTTTTCTTTAGAGCAGTGTCATAATGTCAGCCACACTAATCATGTCAGCCAGGGACACCAACATTCAGTAACAAAGAGCTGCAGAAAAAGGGAGAGAGGTGGCTGTGGCACTGGACAGGGAGCAGCATCAGTTGGAGGGAAATCTGCAGGTTAGAGCATTCCTCTGTACAGAATCTGTTGCTGTAAAAGTCTTGTGCACAGTTGTATTCAAAGTGTCCAAGGGAAGAAATGAGATGTATGTTGATAGATATGTGTCCTTTATGTCTCACTTTTCAGATGGTAAGCATTACAGCACATGACTATAATGGTATGAAAATAACAAATCTTCAACCAAACAAATCTAAAATTTAAAAAGCCAGGAGGTTTTAATAATATCTCTGTTAAAAACTGCTTAATAACCCCAGAACTCCCATCAAAACCTCCACTACAAACAGGCAACATAGCCTAGACATTTGAGGTATGCTGTGTGTTTATCAGAGAGCCACAGAGTGGCACTTAGGCATCCGTGCTGATTCCAGGAAGAGAGCCTGTCGGTAAAAAAGATTCATCTGAACAGATCACGCATACCAGAAAAAAAAGGTGGTTCCTCTTTCTTTTTTTTTATCTGCGTGCCACTCCCATCCTGGGCTTCCCAACACCTGCTTGTGGTGAAAGAATATAAACAGAATTGCAAGATGCCTCAGCATTAATTGTTGCCTGACAGTCCCAGCTAAACACTGTAAGGTCATCCCATTTTTTCCCTTCATTGTTTTTTCCTTGCTCTTCCACACATCTGGTGAGCTTCTGCAGCATCCTCAGGTGGATCTCCATGGGTTATTTTTGCTCTGCCATGAACTGAAAGTCAGTTGCGTTCACCAGAGTTGATATGAATCCAGGGTTGGGGGTCTCTCAGTGCCCACCCCAGTTATGTTACCCTCACACCAAGCGGGGGCACATGACTAAGAGCCAAATAAGTCACAGCTTTAGCCTGTACTGAAGTATTATCCAGTAGCAACACCACTGAGTGGAGGTTTGGGTCAAGACTAAGTAAAGCTCCATTAATACTTGTAACTTTTGGTAAATTTATTTAACACTGAAGAGATCCAAGGGTACACTTCAGTGATGCCCAGGGTACAGTCATCATTCCCCACTGCTGAAGTGAAAGCATTGTTCCGCAAAGCAACCATCTCACTAGTGGTTTATTGCTTCCTCGTGCTCCTGTCTTGAACTGGCAGGAAGTAATGGCCAAGAGGTCAGAGAAAAGGTATTGTCTTGGGAAAACTTTAGGGCTTTTAGAGCTTTTAGATCTTTTTTGGTTTTACACACGTGCACACACATGCACACACTCATTGCTTCTATAAATCATCATTTCTACAGCACATACCAAAGATTTTTTGTGCTATCTTATTCCAACAGTGAAACCAGAGTTCACTTACCTCTCTTCCAAGGTTGGGATTACAAAAACTTTACACTGTCTTAACCTCCTCTCTTGCTGCAGGCACTCCAGTCCAATAAATAAATACTTGGCTGAGTTTTACTGCCCTTTACCCCGTTAACTAAAACCAAATGCCTTCTGCTTTGTTGAAGGCAAGTCATGCCTACTTCTGTTGCTCCAACCAGCTTGGCCTCTCAGGGACTAATTAATTTTTAGTGACTCTGAAACAGTTACCAAACCTTTCTGGGATTGATATATGAAGAGAAAGTAAGATTGTCCAGGGCTCTTAGGGAGAGGAAATAGCTGGTCATACCCTTTCCCAAGACTAGATGACCCATCTTTGCTCTCACTTCTCTAATAAAACTGAGATGAAAGTGTTGTGGCAGAGAGCAAAGGGATAGGATGGAAGGGTTTGACAGGTAAACAGGTGATAGTATTACAGGCTTTTGTATTATCTACTCCTTTTTTATTTTCTTTCTTGGTGGCCAGTTTATTAAAAATATTTTAGCACTTGGCACCACATCTCAAGGGGAGAAAGTGCAGGTCTGCTCGTCAGTGCAGTTTCAGAGCAGACTTAGAGGCGATGCAGCCACAGGCTTGGCTATTTGTCAGGCTTGATGCTTCGTTCTCATAGGAAATACAGGGCAAAGCCCTGATAGAGAGGGGCTGATCATCAGCAATCCCAGCACTGGTGGGCCAAAGTGTGTTTGCTTGGCTTTCCTGGGTGGTCGACTGGCTCGTATGCAGCACATGGAAGTAGATCTTCTGGAATGTGAAACTGTGCCTTCTGCATTTCTCCCACAAGTATTTTATAGTTTTGACTGGCATATGCAAAGGAAACGGAGAATAATAGAAAAAAAACCCTTATATAACCCTTCAGCTGTGCTTCCTTTCCATACCAAGGTTTTGCATTTAAAGTAAAAAGACTGGTCTTGTGTTATTGCAAAAGTCTTTTTTTAAAGTTTAGTGAAGAGGTTTTTTTGGTGATTGAGTAAAGAGATGTTTTTTCTTTTTTCCTCCTGAAACTCATCTCCAGTTTAGATAGTGGATACGCTCAGAGAAATGGAATCTGATTCCTGGTTTTACAAAAGTAGGTTGTGAAGGAACCTTGAGTGTTTGGGGATTTTTTTGCTGTTCTTTCCTTTTTAGTAAAGGTGTTCTAAACCCGTAAGTATCAAGGCTTTTGTAAGTCTCTCATGTGAGGAGGAGGAGGATGCTTTCTCAATGTGGCTGCCATCTACTCAGTAGCAATGTGGTCATGGCTCTCAACATTTGGTGTAATGTAGAAGCAGCATGTCTTTTAGACACACCCTTGCCAGCAGGACTCCTTTCTCCCTCAGGTTCAGCTGAACAGCCTGGAAAAGACAGCCCACAGATGTAAGTTGTACTTTAAGAGTCCATGGAAGATCCAGCCTTGGTCCAACTGTGAATCAGCCACTTAAGGCTGAGGATCCTTTGTACTGCCAGAGAAGTTGCCTCCCTGTAACAAACAGATCTTTGCCTTGAAAGTGAGAGTTTAAAAGTACACAAACATGTGGAAGGGGCATAGCAACAGTAATGGTACATATGTTAACAGCAGTGAAGTAGTGCAGAGTATGGGGGGTGAATGAGCATGTGCCAGTCCAATAGAAATGCTTGCTTTTCCCCCCCCCCGGTTCTGCCTTTGGAGGTAGCTTGGTTCTCTAAGGACATGGTCCTGGTTTTGTGAGGAATGCCTGAGGGCTCAAGTCACTCAGCTTCTGACCTTTATAAATCTAGGTATAAGTGTTTCATTGTTTGCAAGGCACCTTTCAGTTCTCTGCTGGGAATGTGTAAAAAGTATACATGTAAGTAGTACCCCTGCCTTTGCAGCGGCTTTCAGATTGAAGATCTGCTTTGTTAACTTGATGGCTCCTTAGCCTGCTTTGTCAGCACTGAACATGCACTGAGATGCTTCCCAGTGGCTTACAGCTCTCAGTTTCATCCAGCAAGAGCAATCTAAAATCCAGGAGTGTACAGGTAAGTGAGCTCTTGAGAAGTTTGTGGAAAATGAACGATGCATTCAGTGTGATACTTGGAGAAGGTGAATAATCTGACAGTTTCCCACTGTGTTGCGCTATTCTGTTTTGAAAATTGTGGCTTCCAGTTATCCTCTTAGTAGAACAAGGCACTTCTTGGGCTCCTGGAGGAGCCCAAGAAGCATACACTTAATTGCTTTGTGAATGATGTGAAGTCTTGGAATGCAATCTAGCTATTGCTCATTAACTAGCCCAACCTATTAAACGCAGACAGCAAGCAGGACTGAGTCATCCGCCCTTGATTGCAGCCGATAATGGAGCTGTGGGAGCAAGCTGCAACTGCAGAGTGGAATTGGCAGTAGACTCCCAGCAACCCTCCCTGTTTTGAACTTGCCCTACACTCCATTTAGACTTCTGGCTTTGAGACAGATGATTTCAGAGCAGTGAGGAGGGGGGAGGGTGGAGCATGGAAAGCATTGTCTTCCCAGCTATGTTAGCTTCGATCAGAAGTTAAAAATGAACCATAATTCGAATGACACTGGTAATCTGACATTCAAACCTGCAGAAGCAGAGGGACTTGTCACCTGACTGTGGTTGGCTTTGATTATTGATTGGTTCTCATGCAGATGGTTCCACTACACAATACTAAACAAAAAAAATTTGCCCAAATAATGTGACTTGGCATCTGCTCAGTGTTTTTTAGCTCTGAGAGAATCAGTTGCTCCTACAAAGCACACATAGAGGTGGTTTAGTACCCATGAAACACATCCTGTCTTGCAAAAGAGCATGGTAGCACTTTCTTGCATCTTCACACCACTCTAGCAGCACAGGAGAAAACAAAAATCAATAAACATTGAGATATTGTTTTTGGGCTCTTTTTATAGTAGCTTGAAATAACATGAAGATAGTTGGGATTTGCCCAGGAAATTTGAAGTGTTTAACCTTTTAAACAGAAAAGTGTTTAACCTTTAGACATCTCCTCAACTGGAGAGGGATACAGCCCTGGTTATGTAGTATTTACCTCTAGAACACTCTTGGCACTGTGCCGGAGCATTGTATCAGATGAGCTTGTGCTGCTGTCTGAATCACCAGGATCTCATCCTTCAGCACTCACATGCCTCCCATCCAGTTGTAGTTTGTGCCCAGCCTTATTTACCTTGTGGGTTTTGCCAGGATCACAGCTTGGTGGTGTGGCTTCGGGCCCAGTCAGACCATCTGTCAAGAAGAAGGGGAGGAGAAGGTAGTGGTTTTGACATGTTGCTTGAAGAAGCACATGTCCAAATGTGCTTTGAAATCTTTGTTTTACTTACTTAGTTAATACTTTCAAGGTGCTGTGTATTGTGGAATATTTTTCCGTTGTGCTGCCTTATTTTCCCTGTTGTGGAGAGATCATTTCATTTCTAGTCTAGATTCATACATTTTGTTTGTGCTGCTGGCAGATCCTATCAACACCCACTTTTCACTGATATTTAAACTTTAAAAGATAAAAATCTTTGGTGTCATGCAACACTGACTTGCTTGTAAAATAGTTCTGTATACCAGAGATGCTATTTAAAAATATTGTAGGAGTCTAGTAATACATTAGCATTTTATGCATTTCACTCTGAGCAGTCCCAAAGTGCTTAAACTGTAGTGCACACATGCAGCCCTCTGGAGACACAGTTTCCTGGACAGGGGCTGGAAACCAGCCCTCCATTTGCTGATGGAGGGATGGGTGCAAAGAGTTTAAAGCAAAGCAGCCAGAATAAACTGCTTTCTGGAGGAAGATGCCATGCCCAGCAGATCAGCTCAGGATGCTGTCAGAGTTGCCCACCCTGGGATCATGAAGCTGTGTGCAGACTGGGAGCCCCTTAGCCTGAGTTGCTCTGGGTGTTGTCACAGCTGCAGGTACAGCCCCCGACCAGCACCTGAGACCGGATATTTGAGGGAGCAGCCACTGAGCACTTGTCTTCATGGGCTCTGTGTTAAGAACTTGTTGCCCTTAGCGCTCTTCACTGGGCTAACAGCAAGTAGCTCTTTGGTTTGTCAGCAGCTCCAAATGGAGTCACTCTCTGTAGCTGTCGGCTGAGCTGGGCCGGGTTGGTCTGCAGAGGCCATGCACGGGGAGCAGCGTGCGGGCCAGCGGCTGCCACATGTCCTTTGGTGGCTCATGATTCCTTATGTGATACCAAAGTGGTTGTGTCCCTGCGTGTGCAAAGCACGTTCCTCTGCGTCATCCTAGGTACCTTTCAGCCCATTTTATATTTGTGTCCCTTAGAAACCAATGTGTGAGTTGATCTCAGATTAGCTATTCTAGTCGTAGCTCAGCAGAGGGGAGATGTAAAGCTGTAGTGTGAGGACAGAAAAAAAACATTTTCAGATGATTTTGAGACAGCAATTACATCATTCTGGGAAATTCAGCCTTGCAGAAGCTAATAAAAACTAAAATTTAAGCTCTTATAATGTTTAGCAGAACTAAACAGAACAGGGTGTTTTCTGGTTATTTCAAAACCTCAGTGACGTTTTCTCTGAATGTTCCCATACAGGTGCGGTTATTCAAGTGTTAGAATCTCAGGAACAGCTAGGTGGAGGGGGAACAGCAACCTCACTGGTATATAAGAGAGCTCCATCTTCCAAAAAGAATTATGCTGCGGCCAGCTGTGGTGTCATAGTTCAGGGTTCAGTGAGTTGTCAGCAGCCTCAGTCTGATGTTTCTAACCAAGCAGCATAGCAGCCTGTGCTCCTTTTTCACTCTTTAATGAAAATGAAGGAATTAGTTCTTTCACTTTTAAAATACATCATGTCTAAAACAGAGGAAAGAAAAAAAGAAAAAACCCCACTATTTTATTTTCTTTTCACCTGACTCTGTTAGGCGGAAAGAAACTTTTGATGTATTGAGTTGGGAAGTAATGAATCTTGGGAGGGTGAGATGAGTTATAATCTTAATGCCATTTTACCATTACTAAAATAGTCTAATTTTGTCCTTTGCTAATCCATGTAAATCCCATTGATTTAACAGTGTTGTATGGATGAAAATAAGAAATGCTGCAGCCTATATTTTAGGATCTCCTTGCTTACAGTATAAAAGCTTACAGAGCACATTGATGAAGCAGCCATCCCTCTTGTACGCTAGAACACCACTACCAAGTGCTGGCACAAGCCAGAGCATCTTTTCTGCAGCTATCACCTGCAGCTTTTTTCAGATGTAGCAGATGAAGCATAAACCTTGTCATTTCTCTAGATTCAGCAGAATATGTGTACGTGCAATTTATCAGTATGTTTATAGCAAAAAGGCTAAGAGCAGAAAATATTTCTAGGAGTAGTGAAATCTGCTTTAAAAGAAATGAAAGGCTTTAAAAGCTTATACAAATCTTGAAAAACACAAAAAGGCTGGACCGAATGTTGCCATTTCAGTCAAATTTAGAACCTCCACCTACTTTAAGAGGAACACATTTAGGTCAGCGTTTTGTGCTTTGTGAAGTCATCTCCCTAATCTCCTTTGGAGCATTTCTGACTGTGATTTAGGTGTAGGGGGGAGGGAAGTGCTTCCAGTCTGAGACTTGTAGCTAAATTGTCATACAGAGTTAATCTGTTGGTTACCACTGAAATGGTGTAGATAGATAGGCGCTGAATTCTGAAACCTGGTGTTCACTGTATACTTGTGTGCAGTTACTCATTTGGAAGCATTCAGCCAAGGTATTCAAAACCTTCTGGGTTTTAAACCATTTGCCCAAACCATGACAGCAAATTCTAGTTGCCTGGGTTGATCTTGCTTTGTTTGTGTGTTTCAGCAAGATTCAGAGAGATTGTGTCAGTTGATCTATAGACAGTTTCTTGAATTTGTCAAGTAAGTGGAGCAGAAATACAGTTTCCTCCTTTCTCCACCTCTTCTTTCATTTAATGAAATGGGAAATGTTGAAGCTACCAGAAACCTTGATGTGACATTTCTAAATGCAGTGGTGCTGTCTCTTAGATTTTGGGTCGTGTAGGCAAGTTGCAAACATCAAGAGCTCCTGTATAATTGCTGTTCAGTGCAGTTGTTATATGAAGTTGATAAGGAGTAAGTGATCATATTAATACATATTTTAAAACGCAGGATGAAAGTGCTTTCTTGGCAGATTATATTAGTGGTAAAGGTGTTGGTAAATCTCTCCATTACTATAAAGGATCCTGAGTTTGAGTCTGCTGACAGAGGACTTGGAATAATGGGACACAGCATTGCGATTTAGGATATCTTTAACCAGCATATTGAGAGCAGAGGCTCCAAGACAACTGTAGCTGGTGCAGCTGTGATTGCAGTGTGAACGTGGGCGTCACGTAAGTGAGATGAATCTCCTGGGAATGAACGTTGGCGCTCTATCTTCCATGGAAGTCCCATGTGCTCACCCACGTTGATATGTACGGCTGTCGCCTACCTGCTAATGAACAATGAAACAAAAATGTTCTGCGAGGAAGTCTTCCCTTGGCATACTTCCTCCAAGTATTTCTTCTGCTGTGTGCTCAACAGGTGCTGAAATGGAAGGCAAGAGAGTTACGGAAGTGGAGGAGTTCAGCTAAGGCAAAGGTGGCCCTGCGTGTGCCCTGGGATTCCCATGTATCTCAAGGTTCTTGCTTTTGGGAACAGGGAATGGAGCTCATTCCTGTTTGAGCTAATGTTTCAGTTCTTGCCTTTCCATGCCTGCACTTGCTGTTTTTCGCAAGCAATAAAATCAAAAGCTGAGAACAAACTCAATCTCTATGGGTTTGATGGCAGCCCAGCTTATCTACAGATACTATTAAAAAGTGTTCCATCAAAGAGAGCTAATTATCAGGATGTAGAAATGAAATTGCAGCACAGTCATGCACAGAATTGTTGTCTAGCTGTAAGGAGGCCAAGCAAAGAAAATCAAGTATCACAAAATAAAAATTCATAATCAAAGCAAATGAAGCAATATTATAATTACTTGGGGCAACAGAAGCTAGCTGTCTTCTTGGGAATCTGAAATAGTCATATCAGTCTTCCTTCAACTTTCTCTTTCCTTCCTCTGAGACCTATCAGCTACAGATTTTTCAGATACCTGTATTTACTCAGACACCTCCCTTTCACTAGTAAAAAGCTACACTGGGAGTTCTTTGCTGGAGACTTGGTGTAGGGAGTTAGTGCAGACAGATACCAGCCGTGTCCTGGATCCTCTTGCTGATCACTCGTTCTCAGCCGGAGAATGCAAAATGCAAATGTCATGCAATGCAAAATGTCATGCAGAAGAGGGTATGAACAATTTACATCAGATCTGGAGACAGAACAGCCATTTCTGAGATGTAAGATGTGGCTTCTTTTTTAAGCCAGGTATTGAAATGGCTGCTGTAAAATACAAGTACTCAGAATGTTTTCATCTTACAGCATCCTTATCAAGTAGAATGTAGGTGACAGGAAAACTGCTGCATTCCTTTAGCAGCTGGCAGTGCATGGCTGCCACTTGAACCCAGAGGCCAAATCAAGGCTCCAGCTGATCTCGCTGAGGGTGAGGTTGTAGAGTCTCATGGCCCAAACCAAACTGGTCAAACATCGTGGTTGTGATGAAAAGCAGTAATACAACACTCCGTGTTTGGGGTTCAGCTACTGACAAAAAATCTGTCCTTGGAAAAGAGGAAAATTAGTGGAAGATGGCAAGGTAGCTGTTCCAGCAAAGTACTTGCAAGGTAAACAGCAGATTCTGTCTTGAGTGAAATGATGCACCCTGCTTTGGTGAAAGCCATGAGCCAGGCAAGCCTCTGAAGGGTTCTTTAGGGAAAGGTTTGGAAAAAAAACTAACCACAGAAAGTTGGTTTCTGGAACAGTGAAACAAAGGCTGCAACAACAAAAGAGATGCAGGTGAAAGATGGAGGGATGGAGTAAGTAAAATCTGTTGAGTAAGCAAACTGTCTGTGACCAGGAATTGATGAAGAGCAATCTTAAAAATGAAAACAAAGCTATAATATATTCATGAAACAAGATGATGATAACTCGGAGGGAGTAGCATTAATTATGACTTCCAAGGCAGAAAAATAGCTTGTAGACTGGGAACCAATTAGTGGTCGATTGCTCTGAACTAGATTTCAAATGCAGTACATGAAATGACAATTACACAGTATTACCAACAGACAACTACTGCAAGGAGATATGAGCTGTCAGCAGATTTGGACCAAATTCCTTACCCTGATATCTGCTTCCTAAAAGGGAGACTTCTTTCTTGGAGTTAGGGCTGGTGACAGAACAGAGGAATCAATGGCCAAATGTCATCTTCTGTCTCCAAAGCAGTAACATGGGGCCTGGCATAACTCTGCCTGCTCTCTGGGCTCTTGGTAATGCCTGGGCAGCGTGTAAGGGTGTCCCCACAGCAGCTGGTGGAATTGTTGTGGTCTGAGTATACTGGATGCAAACACAGTGTTTCTCTTCAGCACATCCTAGCATGCAATAGAAGTGATTATTTTTTTTGTGACAATACAAGAAAGGAAAAAAAAAGAGAAAAAAGTGCAGAAGAATTAGTAAGAAGAATTAGTAAATTAGTTTTGCTACTTAAGTTAACATGCCATATGTTGCTAGAAATGTAACTGGTTTTCAGCTGAGCAGTTCCAGATAGTGTGCTTTCCAAGGATGGAAATACCAAAGCCATCATTGGACATTTGAATGCATCCAGCAAAATCACCAGGAAAATCAATTTCAGAACAAGAATATAGGCCCCAAGAGAAATAAAGAAGATAGTCTTGCCCAAGAAGCTGATCTAGTTCCTGAAAAAGCTATTCCCTTTGCTCGACAGGCTAGGTTGTACCACCCAGTAGGCCTTTTTGAGGTTAGCAAGTGAAAGCTGTTCAGTGACAGGAGAAGGATGATGATGGCAGGAGGAGCACTGTGACTTTGCCAAAGGAACTGAAAATCCCAAAGTAGAGATACTGTCTCACAGCACAAAGGCAGATGTGAAAAGCTGTCTGAAACCAAAATTTGGAGTAGCTGGAGGTAGAGACCATTGCTGAAAAATTATTGGATTAGTAGTTGCTGAGTTCTTCAAGAAATACAAGAATATGAAAAAATTAATAATCCAACTGATACAAAGAAATAGCATTCCAGATGAAGTATTTTAGAAAGGTAATGGAAGCGATTGCCAAAGTTGAAGAGAAGTTCTGTTCCTTTCACTGATACCATCATCAAAAATGAAAAAAACCTCAAAATGAAAAGCAGAGATTCAAATTTTTTCTCTTACAGCTTCAGCTCAGACATTTCAATTCAGGAGATAAAGCAATGGCCAGATTTTTGGATAGCCTCCTGCTCCCTGGCTTGAGGCAGATCACCTGCCAGTTTGATGTGGTTGTTTGTTTGGAGCTGTTGGAGAGAATATTTTTATTACCTTTTTCAGGACACTATTCTTTTCAAGTCTGTATTTGTAATGGCTGTGAAGTCACTGACAAGCTCGAGCCATTGAAGCAAGTAGAGAGCCAAGTAAATAATCGTTCATCATGGATAATGCTGGTGTAAAACCAGCCTACATTCTGTCACCTCTCTACTGTTGCTGTTGAGTGGATGGTAACATGACCAAGTCACCATAAGGAAAAGTACAGCTGGATGTAGACTAGTTAGGTGTTACATCAGATAGATCCAGCATCCTAAGCTTGGAATGCTTAAGTGACAGTTCAGAAAAAGTAAGAAAAGACTGTCGGGCATTGCAGGGCTAATAATTATTTAAGGAAAAGAATCTCAAAAGACCTTTTGCAAATCCCTGCTGAAACATTGTATAAAAAGGCAAAAGAATACAAGGAATGAGTCAATTTACATGTCTTGGCAGAGACACGCCAACCAGGGGGGAAGTCCAAAAGGAAATGTCACCAACTGGCAAGGCAACAGCTGCGTTTACCAACTTAAACAAAATTAGTCATTGAAAATACAAATGTAAAGACCAAACTAGGAGTCTTCCACTCAGATGTTATTTCCATTTTAACATGTGGATGTGAGTATTGGAAACTCACCAGAGGCACAGACATCTCATGCCTCCAGAGGTAAATACCTGGGTAAAATACTAGGTAACAGACGGAGTGAATTTGTCACAAATGCAAAGATCTGTCACTTCCTCACCAGTGTGTCCCCCAAGTTCTCCACGGTAAGCAATGGAAATGTTGGGTCGTGTGCAGTGAGTGAAGCCAGCAAGCCTGTCTGAGCAGATGGGCTCTCGAGCAGCTGGAGGAGCATGCAAGTGGTCAGACCAGATACTACTTGGAGTGTAAACACTTACTGGCACTCAGCGATACAGAAAAACTGCAGAGAGCGGCTGAAGATTGGCACAGACTTTGGAGCCACATTGGCTCCCAGAGCAACATCTGCAGGTGCAAGAAGGCTTTGGGGGAAAAAGTTACTCTTTTTACCCTCAGGGGAGTGCTGGGGGGGAGGGTGTGCTTACATGGGATTTTCTCCTTTAAAGATCTAGACTATTTAAAGTTGGGTTACGGAGAGGAACCAGAGCTTCCCAATGACGGCATTTCTGGCCCAGGCTGTGGAGGGCTGCATTACATGGACAAGCCAAGAAATATGTCATCTCTGGTCCAGTGTGCTGTTTCTGTCTGACCTCAAGGAAATCACACAACCTCACCAGTTCGCCAGAGCTCCCTGACCACAAGACTGTAAGATTTTAATTAGACGCAGTGGACAGTACACTACTTTTTCTAGTTTCACAAGCTGTCCTGAGGGGCTAGTAGGTAAAGTAAGTTTCTGTGGAAATGGAAAAAAACCCATGTGTTTCACACACTACACTGAGAATAAAGAAGTTGCTTGTAGCTTTATTTATAAATGGCCTAAGATAGTGTAAGTGTAGCTACAGATTGTCTTCAGAGGTGAAGGGCAGCCCTTCACTTTGTACTCTATGTACAAAGTGCTTGTATGTTAGACTTAATATGGGTTTGTGAGTTTATTTCAGCTGGTGTTTTAGATGATGGCAGTTACTAGAGCAAAAAAAAATGTTTAAGTTCTGGAATTTTAGACCAGTTTGTAGAACCTAGGGACAAAAATAACATCCCATGCTATTTTTAAATCAGTAGTACAAATAGATCTTCAGTTGTTTGTTCTTTATACTGTTCTAGCACCCAGACCAAAGCTTTCTGCCGTGTTTGGAGTGAGAATCCCAATGTCTTCCTCCCGGATTTAAGCTTGCTGTTTTACTTGCACATGCCTCAAGGGCATTTATTACCATTTAACCACAACCTTCCTAGCTAGCCAGGTTTAGCCCTTTCGATTGTTCCTCGGTAGTTTTGTAGCGTAGCGGTGGCTCCCGGTCACACAAATCTGGGACCAAGCATGCCTTTTGAGGGTTTGCTTTCAGCCTGCCCTGTTTCATGCTACAGACCCCTCTGCAGCAGCAGGGTGAGCCGTGGCAGTAGGTGCAGACACACCTGCACATTTCACATGATACCATCTTTTTATGTCTATAGCCAGGTGACAAAGTACAAAGTCACCTATTTGCCAGGGAGAGCTAAGCTGTGCATTTTGCCTTTGAGAACCGGTAGGCATCACAAGCAGCTCAGTAAAGACACACACAATGCCTTCCTGAGCTGATGGTGTGAGTTATGCTGCTGTCCCTCTCCAGAGATGCTCAGAAAGCAGGGTCTGACCTTGGGAGCATGATCAAGGATCCCCTTTCCAACCACAGTGAAAAACAGTCTATCTAAAATGATTGTGCTCCCTTTTTAAAACAGTCTGCTAAATGGGGCTGCAGACAGCAAGGGCAGTCAGTATCCAAGCCAAGGAGCTCATCTGGATTGCATTTAAGAGGGAGTTTCAGATGAGTAAAACCTAAATGAACACAGGATCTGCTGTATTTGGAATTTTGACGTCAGCAGACATCAGAATACAGACTGGCAGCAAACCCTGTAGGTAGGGTGGGATGCAGCAGAGACCAGTTGTGAGAGCTTGGACCTTGCTGTGAGGGCAGATCTGATTGCCTGAGGGCTTCCTTGGCCAGTGCTCCAGAGCCCCAGGAGTATCTGGCAAGGCTGCCTGGTGGTTCCTGCAGGGAGCTTCGCTTGCAGGATCTCAGCTGGAATCCCTGTTAAAGTAGTAGCCAGCCTCACTGGGACCACTTCTCTATGCCTGTGACCCAGCGAGGATGTGAGGCAGCACTGCCTGCCTAGGCTGGACTGGATCAAGGCATTTGGGCCCCTCGCATAAGTGGTTGCAGATACGTCCCCAGAACAAAGTCATAATACAAATTGATTGTGGCAACAGGGATGGAGTTCAGCAGGAATGAGCCTTTGGGGTATTTTATCAAATTTTTGAAGCATGAATTTTTGGTAAACCAGAGCTAACATTCATAATCTGCAGCAAGGAGCAATATAAAGCAGCCCTAACCCTGCTGCTGGTGCCTGGCATTGTATTTCTCCTGTCTGTTCTCTGCAGACTGGCTTTTGCTGTCACCATCCTTCCAGGGGCATGGGGTGCAGAGGACCCCAGTGCAGCTGGAGGTGGCAAAGCAGCTGAAACGCTGCTGTGAGTGTCTTTCTCCCAGGAGGCCAGACCCAGCTCTCCCACTGCCAGGCCCCTTTGAGCAGGAGTTTGTCCGTGTGCAGGTGGCCACAGCGGAGCTCTTAGTCCCTTCCTTAGTCAGCAAGGGGTTCATTCACTGCCTCGAAGACAGGCACCTGCACTGGTGTGACATGTGCCCTGGAAGGGACTGTCACTGCATCAACAGTGAAGGGAATCTGGAGAGCTGACTGTCACAGCTGCAAGTTTCTATCTTGCATCTGAATCAGACAAGATTAATCCTGTTGTAAACTGCTGGAGTAATTGGGCCAGAGAAGTAGCCAGATAGCAGACAGCTAATTAGACAATATTTTACTTTGTAAGATGTTCTCTGTATGTGACTCTAGCGATCAGCAGAGCTGGAGAGGTGGGTATGAAAGGCACAGTAAAACTGAGATTCTTGTCTCTTTAAGTCATGGTGCTTGATAATTGTGTTCATTAACTGGCAGAAGCTTAAGTATCTGTGGTGGTCTTGCACATTTTGACAGAGAAAAGTGTTGTGCAAATTAATGGGGATGTTCTCTAAAATACATTAATTTCTGCAGGAATATCATAGGTTACCTTCTGTTTGCACCTATCCAGTCCAGGATTGCATCAGGAATAACTGGATCTTCAGTCCAAACTTTTAATTTGAAGGATTAGATTTTATCTTCTGCAAAATCCTATGAAAATATTGCAAACAAAAATAATACGTGTAGCTCTTCATGGCCCCAGCTTGATCTTCATACATTGATTTACTTATTTCTTGTATTCTTCTTGATGAGGACAGGAGAAAGAGCTTTAAAGGTATTTTCCCTTATATGAAACAATACCTCTGCTGTGGCTAAGACCATAAGGACCTCTCACTTTCAGCTGGTTTCCATGCCCTTTAATCTCTCACAGCTCCATATGTCTTTTTGCATCATCTCAAACCGATTAGATAAAAAATGAAAAGTTTTGTTGGAAATTACAAGAAGTACTGAAAAGTGTCATACTCTTTGACTGCCTTGCTTGCAGGAGGTAGTGGGTGGGAAGGAATAAAAGCATACCTTAATTATACAGTCTCTCTGTTTATTTTCACAGCTGTAGCTTTGCTGAAATGTGCAGCAGACATCCTAAATCCTCCAAATGGGGTCCCTGGGTGTTGCACCTGCCAGTGCTACAATCTTGGTACCAGTTGGGGATGTGTGTGTGGCTGAACAATGCAGGAAGACTACAAGAGGTTTATCCCATTAGAAATAAATTAGAGTGTAGTGTAGCATGAAAACGATGTGTCAGTGAATACAGAAGACAGGATTACCTTCTGTCTCTTCCCTTTATCATAGACAACAGCAGCAGTATGGGAAGGAGATTTATATTGCGCTTATTTGAAGCTGACCAAGCAATTTAGATGAGATGAAATAGGGATTTTATTTCTGGAGAGAAGAATGTGTTCTTGCTAAAATGCCATTAATTGCTTTATTATTTAAGGCACAAATTATATCCAGCAATTTGTTGGTCTCCTCTTTTTTCCAGTGAAAATAATTCACTGTGGAAAGATTATTCTGTCAAAAAATGATGATGAACCCACTAACAAATTAAGTTGAAAGGAGCTGAATTTTCAATTCAGCTTCTATTTTCACCCCCCTTCTCTCTCTTAAGCACTTTGTGCATGTGTGGATTTCAATAAAAACAGTAGTGGCTTGGCTAACTATGGAAACCTTAACAAAAATCACAGCAAATACCACTGCAGCACTGGAATCATGGGCATCCCCTCACATGTTGGGAAGCTGCTGTCATGCTGTAGTAGCAGTGGCACGGCACACCCAGTGCAAGCAGAGCCCTGTTGTGCTGGTCACACGCAGAGCCAAGGAGCTTAGGAAAGCTCCTAGCCTCTCCTGGAGGCAGAAGCAGTCACCAGCATGGACCAGTTCCTTCCAGGTCCAGTGCTGAACTCTGCTCCTACTCCCATATCCTTGCTATAAAAATGCCATGTACAGCTTCTTGCACAAGCACTGTCCCTGTTTGACAAACTTCCCTGCTTTGGCTCTGTCTTGTTTGGTTTTTTTAATCAGTCTCTTTGCAATCTTTTTTTGCTCCTTTCTGTGCAATACTGAGTTTCCTTATTTGGTTCCCCCATTACCCTACCAACAGCAGGCTAGTGGGCAATCTCCATCACCCAAAGCTATGCTTTTTCTCCTAGGGCTTCATGCCTGGAATCTGCCCTGCCAGTATTACCCCAGTGCTTGCCCACGGCTGATTTATTTGCCATAAAGGCAAACTGAGTCCCAAGGAGATGTGCCTCCATGCAAATCACAGTTTTCTTGTCCAAGCACTGCTTGCAGGAGCAGTCACTCCTGTATCATGCCCAAGCAAAAGCTTTGAGGTTTCTGTTTTGCCGCAGGCTGAAGATTAAGGAAGATTTGGAGGTTATGAGATGGACAGTCTTTTGTACCGTTGGCTCACCTGAGTCACTTTAGAGACCTTGAAAGCATTGCTTGCTTCAGTTGTGGCCCCAAGGATTTCCTTACATCCAAGAGGGCAAAGGAGAAGGCATCTAGACGTGTTTTCTGGAACAAGGTGATAATTATGTTTTACTTCAAAAAATAATAGTTGTTCCATGGAAAAAGAGCTTTGAGGCTCGCATTTTTCCGTTTTTCACAAATGGAAATAATTCCAAGATATATAGACATATATAAATATAAATATATATATATAAATATATAAAATAATAATATAAAAATTATATATATATATATAATATATAAAAAAATATATAAATAAATTAAAAGGTTCCATTATTGCTGTTTTCCATGTGAGACAGAGTATTGCTCTCTGTCTTGATCAGTGATTAAAGCTGCAGTGAGACCCCTAAATTGCCAGTGATTCTGTATCATTTGTGTTACCATCGATAGGGAAGAAGAACAGCTTTTAGAAAAACTATTTTTATTACAGATGTGTAGACATGAATTTATAGCTCCAGTCGTGCTTCCAAGAGAGCAGCTGTGAAAGTGAGATAGCTAGAAAGCTGGATGAAAGAGCTGGCAGGAGGAGTAAAATGTAGCAGGGGGGGACTGCAGGAGGGGTAACACCTGGAAACCTCTCTCAGTAGAAGTAAAGCTGGAGAAGGTATGGAGCCACTATACCTCACCAACCCCTGACCAACTACTGACTTCTTGCCTGCTTTTTGTTTTTATTTTGTTTCAGCATTTTCTGGTGTATTTATCCCCACCCTTCTTTGCAACAGACGATTTTTATAAGGTTCGGAAGTGAGTGAGTGGTTTTTCCAGCTCTCTGGTCTCTGTGCCTGCTGGAACATCTGCACACACACACACTTTGCCTGTCTAAAGAGAGTTTGAGCTAGTGTGCCCAAAATACAGCTTCAGGCTTGGGTTTGTTGTTGTCTTAGTAAGCATAAAAATATGTACTAATATTATGTCACTCCCGTTATGTGTTTCAGCAGCTGCAGTCTGTCTGTGTCCAGTTTGCTGGGAATGGCCTTGCTTCCTGGGATTTGTTTTTCCGTAGCTGGAGTCCTGGGTTACTTCGTTTGAGCAAGACTGCGCGTTGCAGTCTTTCTGTGAGTATGATCATCCTTGCCCAGTAGGATAATTCCAGCAGGGTTTTCTGCTGGAATGACATGACCTCCTTTGACTGACCTCACGCTCTGCCAGCACTGCTGTTTGAACATCATCCCTTCCCACCCCCACCGCTCCCCCCTGTCCCTGCAGGTCTCGCTGCAGTTGCGCAAAAAAAATTCCTTCTTTCTGCAGTGCCATCACTGTGTTGAATATTTCTGCTTTTACTTCTTGGGTTTTCTGGCTTGACCTCTCCACCCCCCTCCATCCAACATGGGTGTAGTACCTAAGCTCTTTTGTGGATATGTATGTTCCTGTGGTGTGCATTGAAAAAATGGGATTTACTTATTGTAGACCTTTCCTTATTTTTACTTATATTTTGTTATATTCAGTTTAATGCACTGTATCTGGAAATGGATATCACAGTCCATGTATTTGTGTAGAGATGTTAATTTTTGCTGATAAAGGGGTCATGATTGTGCATGATTGTAAAAGCTTTCATACTGCTTATTGCTATAACTTAGGAAATGTGAAGTGACCAAGTTAATTAATTATGTGGGTCATCTTGAGTGCCTGTAAAAAAAAAAAAAAAGTCTTGTAGCTCATTGTCTATTCTCTTTCTAAGGCTTGTTTTATGGAAAGGGAACTTCTTGGAAGATTCTGATTTTTATTGGTGATATTCCTCTATCCTTGGAGCGGCGAAGGGAAGCTCTCCTTGATGCGGGAACCCAGCACACTTGGGCTGAAAGGAAGGTGAAGGTGTCAGAACTTCCTTAGCAGAGGAGGTGGGTGTCCCCTCACTGCTGCTGGCTGGCTGGATCCAGGAGAAGGATGCAAGGAACCATACAGCTGGCATCCTGCTTACAACTCTTAGGGTCTGCCAGAACTGGTTTAAAATAGCTGTTGCTCAGAGAGCAATATTGCAGATTTGTATTTGAGCTATTTGGACTTCTCACAAGGGTTGGAAAACAAGATGCCAAACAGTGCAGCTTGCTGTTTTTTTAATACAGACTTTCACGTCGTGAAGTTTTTGTCACAGAGATTTCTATTTCAAGCTCTGGGATACACGGTGTTTGCTGAAAAGCGTGCTGTTGTTACAGGGCTGAGTATCTGCCCTTCTCTGGCATTTAGGTTATCCTCATTTATGCTGCAGTGATGCCCAGAGGCTGAGCAAGTCAGGGACCCACTGTGCTGTGTGCTGGGTGACAGCAGGGTGACAGTCCCTGCCCCAGGAGCCAGTAGCCTGGGTCACTAGCTTCAGATGGCCACTGCCACAAGCTGCTTGGGAGCATCGGCTGCCAGGCCAGAGCTTACTAGGGACAGAAAGCAGGAATAGTTCAGGTGAGATGTCCAAACATGCATTTTAAATGCATTTTACAGTCAGAACATCAGTAGTGCCTTCTTTGCCCAAGTCAGCAGATACAAACACACAGTTTGTTGTCAGTGACTATCCTTATGTATTTCAAAGCCTTATAAGCCCTGACCTACAGTTTGATCTCTGCCAGCACCAGTTCCCACAGGAACACAGGACCACTGTGAAAACAAACTGTTAGAAACAGAGATGCCAATTAGAGAGATGTATATTCTCCTTCACAACGGGGAATCTCTCTGCCGTATTCTTCTTCCCTGTGCTCTGTGTGCAGCATTACTGGGTGAAGTACAGGGGATGAGGTCCATGGATTCAAGTGAGAGGTTGAGCTGTAAGAGTGAAATGCTGGGAAATTATTTCATGTTTATAGTATGCCTCAGTCTGAGGCATGTGCAGGTTGGAAAAGAGTCGTAGAATTGTTTAGGTTGGAAAAGGCTGTTAAGATCTTCGAGTCCAACTTTTAACTCAGCACTGCCAAGTCCCCCACTAAATTGGACAAAAATACACCACTGGGTGCTGTTTGTGTGTTGTATTAGGAGGGTGTGAGGTGGTTTCTGTAGAACACAGTCTCAACCATTGGTGTGATTCAGTTGTGCCATTGCCACTGGGACGGGTGTGCAGATCTGGGGAACTGGGGCAGATCAAGCCTTACCCCCACCTCCCCTCGCCAGGCAGTGCGTGTGCTGTACGCAGCACCAGTGTGGGAACAAGCTGAAGGGAAACTTCGTTATGTTTGACAGTGCCTTTTTAGCTGAAGTTCTGCCACGATTGGCATGACAGCAGTGAATCCCAAAATTGGTTGATTGCCGAGAGTGCCTGTGAAGACAGACATGAGGGATGAAAGGAATGAAATACTTAATGAATAGATTTATACTTCCTGTTTCTTGGAGCATGCCTATTTTTCCCCTCTCCTTTTTTGTTTACTTTACAGTGCCATATGTTCCACTTGAAGCTGTATAGAAATTTGCTAAAGAAACCTGCATATTAAGGTTAAGACAGTTCTTAACTAGGTGATCTGCTAGTTGAATATTGGACCTTTGAAATAAGAAAATGTTTTGAGCTACCAACATAAAGAGGCTATTTGGCCAATATTTTGTACACTAATGATAGTACCTGTACAACTGTGTAGTTACTCGTGATCCTAAGGGACTAAAGCTTCAGCTTCTCATGGCAGAAGTTTTCTCCTGTTTTCATGTATTCCTGATAACATTTGTCATTAGAAGTCTAGTTGCGAATATCAACATTTCTTTGGTGTCTCCTTCTGTTAGTTCCTTGCTTCCCACATGCTGTTCTATGTGAAAGTCTTTGTGAATTGCTTAAACGAGTAAAATCCTTCATGGTAATGGAGATGCTAACATGCATGACAGTTCTTATCCATCCAAAAATGGCAGCAGTTGACTTGTAGTTTTTCATATAAACTGATTTTTCACTCAGAAAAGTTTTCACTTAGAGAAGGTAGCTATTAATTACTTATCTATCCATGTTTCAATATGCCACCATCTCGTTAAATAGCTTCCTTGTCTATTTCTTTCTGAAACTATAAAGCACTCTTTTCTGCAGAACAAGCTCAATGACATCTTGACACTTCCCTGATGTTTTCAGATCCTGGTGGGTTTGAGTGAATTACTGGATTTATTTGAACTTCAGATTCAGGGCTTGTAAATATGCACAGATGAAAGCTAAAAAGGTTGAAAAGAATGCATTTGCAGTTGCAAGTGCTAGGTTTGGCATAGCTATCTTTGGCAACACGAGCCTAATCACATCCAGGAACTCAAGTGATCATAAATCTGTTGTGATACCAATAGTCGTCTTGTATTACGGTAGTCAGTACTACCTCCTCTATTATTAGATTGGACCCTGGGGAAATGCAAAGAAAAGTGTGAGTCTCACCCACAATGTTTTGGTACTCAGCAAGCCAAGCACTAGGAGAAGATCCTTATCTTTGCTTAGCAGATGGAGGGTGAGGTGAGTGTATGAGACCAAGTTGCTGAAGAAGTCTCATCTTCCAAATGTTAGTCCAGAGCCTTTGTACTGCTGTCCTGTTCCCAAACAGCAGTGCTGCTGCCCATGAGAGACCCGAGGAGTCCACCCACGCAATGAAGCTTTCAATGGATGGCATTGTTAAAGATGATTTCAAGAGCTGACTTCTCATATTTCAGTGGTCCAGGTATTTGAAAGATCTGTGAAACCTTCCACCATGGATTTATTTTAATGAAAGGATTTGTGTAGTGACATTAGAGCTATGTGCATGTAGGTAGTTGTTAAGCAAAGAGGGGAAGTAGGTGGCACCTCTTTTGCCACTACTTCTGCCACTTCACTTTCTGAGGAGAATGCTTTTTAGTTTAAGGGCTCCTAGCATACCAGCATCTCCTGGTGAGCACTGGTTAGCTAGCTCTGTGCAGGGAATGATTGGATTGGTAGGTGTTTAGTTCATAAGTTTCACCTACTCATCTTGTTTTCTATTAATAACTTTATGTTTTAATCCTGTAAGTATATTGTGCCATGCGTCTGTCTATTTGGGGAGCTAATCCTGTAGTGGTAGATATCTATTTCGGGAGCAGCCTAGACAAAGCACAGCCTTTTTGAGTGCTGGCCTCCTTTATTGTGTGTAGTGGGTTAAATCGCCAGTATTAGTGTAGTGTAGGAGTTCAAAAAGGAAAGATGTTATTTGCAGCGTCAGCTCATTAAAAATACTCTGTACAGATTTTTCCAAAAGAATAAGCAGCCCAAGCACACTGGGCCCCATGCCAGGGTATGTAATAGCCTTGCACAGCACCAGTTGAAGCTCCAAGTTGGATAAAAGGCAGCTTTTTCTGGGTTTGTTAAGTATTCCTTTAAAAAAAAAAAAAGTTTGTGTACAGAAGTAGCAAATTAATTCAGTCCTATCAGAAAGTAGGTCAGTGACTGACCTCTCAATAGCATGAGGCAGCAGTTTCAAGCAGAAGTGACAGCTCAGCAGCGTGGACCCTCCATGTCTCCAGGAAACTTGTATTGACAAATGTAAACACATTATATCCTGTATTCCTCTTGCTTATTTATTTTCTTGCTGCTGCATTAGAAACCACAAGCTGTCACTCTGCATCCCCCTTCTTCACCCTTTCTGGTCCCCAAAGGGAAATGCCTTGTATCGTAGCTAATAATTTTTGCAGGGCTGTGTAATGAGTAAGGCGTTCCAGCAGGGTCAGTGTTTTTTTATGACACACGAAGTTGGGCACTGTAAACCAGACTTGACTAAAATCCAAACCAAAGTCTTTCCAATGGTGAGGGAAGTCAGTGGGAAGACAGGAACTGGATTAATTTAGGATCCTTCTGTCCTAGTTTTGCTTTTCTTTGTGCTGAATGAAATTTTTGCATATACCCACATGCCTCTTCAATATTTATTTTGCCAGTGTTGGTGTCCATGTTGCTCAACAGACAGGACTTTGAATATGTCTTCACTTCAGCCCAGCAACTCCTGAAACTGGGATGCTTTTGTAATTTTGGGTGAAGTAGTAAAGTATATATAAATGAGGTGGTGGCTCCTTGAACACCCCATAAAGAATAATTGCCTCAGAAGACATGGGAATATGCCCATCTTTTCATTGAGTTGTCATTATCAGCAGGTATTAAAGGTGGAGTGTACAGTCTTAGTTAACTACTTTGACTTGTACCTTTCCTGGAGTGATTTCTCCCATGGAAATCACTGTGGATCAAAAGGTCACGCAAGGTTTTCAGCTGTCTCCTTCTCCTGACTTGTAACCAGGTTGCACAGACAAGATACTGCCACGTGGAATATATAGAGGCGGATTTCAGAGTGTATCAGCCAACGTGGCTCAATTTAAACCATTTTGCTAAAGATCTCATAAAACTTGGCATGATCTTTCTCATTACCTAGTTACCTTTCTGGCCTGAGGTGGCTCAAAAACATGCAGAGAATCCTAGGGGTATTTATACAGATGCTGTACAAAGAATGATTTTTGCCATGTGATAGATAAACCTTCAGAGCCCTTTAGCTGTACATTGCTATTTAACTGAATTTTTAAGTTCATTTGCTTAGAATAGTACACTACAGTAAAAGTTGGATGACATTGTCTGAGAGGTAGAGATTTGATTTGGGAGGATGGGAATTAAAAAAATGCTTCTGGCTTTAGTAAAGGTTTGATCTGAATAGATCCAAATCAAACAAGACGTCAGATGGATTTATATAATAAAACTGGCTATGAGAAGCTGGGGAATAAGAAAGTCCTGTGTCCATGAATTACATGTTTCTGTGCTAATGCTGTAGATAATGTTGGCATTGATTGTTACATATCATGCAATGGATGTCATGCTAAGAAAGTAGTGAAAAATAGACTAGTGTATGCAGTTAAAAAAGTAAAAGGCAAAGGAGAGGAGTGCCCAAGAACATGTGTGTGAGTACACTTGGGGTGTTCCCAATCTGCCTCCTGAGGGAGGCACTTCCTTTCTAATGGAGTAGCAAAGTAGGACACAGATGCTGGCTTTCAAGTCATTACACTCTTCGTGGGCCACCAAGATTTTCTGCTTGAAAGGGCTGGAAGTACAAGGTGTATACCAGTTGAAGGCAAAGATCTAATGCCTTTTCACACTGTTTCACGCTTGCAGAGATACCGCTTTCCTTTGCTCCCTCCTGCACTGGGGGTAGAGTCAGGAAGGGAACAGCATATTTAGACCTCTAAGATTGTCGAGTTCAACCATTAACCATGTCCCTAAATGCCATAGCTACACATCTTTTAAAGACCTGCAGTATTCCAATACTGAAATCCTTTCCGTTCAAGGCAATTTGAGCATCTCTTAAAGTTTAAGAACTGGAATCACTTTTGAAGTGCCCCCACACACACAAGCGGAGAGCTGGGAGGTTTCCTCCCACCCCCAAATGCTCACAGGAGGTCCTGCCAGGTTGGCCAGTTAAGCTGCTTTCCCACTGCTCATGAGTGGCAGAGCTCTGTGTAACAGAGGTGACGTGGTGACCTTTGCAGCGAAGGGAAGGCAAGCATAGAACAGAGACAAGAAGATTGCCATGGTGTAGGCAGTCACTGCTGTCACTTGCCTTTGGGCTAGTGTCCTGTCTCACTAGTTGGAAAAGCAGTTCCCGTGGAATAAGAAAGCTGCAATCCTCCTTTTCTTTTTAATTTCTACCCAGGGGAGTTTGTTTCACAATCTGCATCCCCTGCAAGCAGTGACTACCCAGTGCATATTTGGTATATTTATTCAATACATGAATTTACCCCTTCAGTTTTGTGCATGCATCATCAAGGAGCAGGAGACCTTCATATGTTCCCTTTTGCTTTTGAAATCCTGATGATGGCTTGCTGGGATGAATGTCATCTTTTTGGCTTTCTTCTGATGCCCTGCAGATAGCAGTGTGAGGGAGTGTGGCTGTGGGATCAGCCAAGAGTCTGCCATCCCCCCTGTGGTGAAACCTGGAGGGCAGAGCAGAGAGGTGTGAAGCAGAGAGGCCACTGGAGATGCTGGGTCTGCATTTCCTCGATGCTGAACCTTCCTGCACTGGCCCTGTGTTGGGTAGAACAAGCTCAAACTCACGCAAGGGACTTGGCAAGAACAGCCCTTCTGCTGCTTGTGGGTGGTTTCTTCACACACACAAGTTGGATCCATCAGGATAAAACTTGTCAAAAGTGAACAGATACTTTGTCTCAAAAGAAAAAAATCCCCAAAACAAACAAACAACAACAAAAAACCCTTCCAAAAACCCCAGGTCTGACTTTTTCCCTCATAGTATTCTTAATTAGATCAGTGGCTGGGATATCTTGGGCTTTTTCTGTCCCAAAGTAAAAACTCTGGGAATTTAAGTTGTTTGTTCCCTTCTATACAGCAAAGACATAAAAGGGTACAGGAGAAATACTTTGGCAGTTGAGATAACTTACAGTAGAACTTAAGATTTTATTAATTTTCTTCCAAGGTGAAGGAGAATTTTTACCTTCTAGGTAACTTGGCAGCTGAAGTTTTTTACTTAATGGTTGAATCATCTTTATTTCAACCCTGTTGGCTCCTGGACTGATTCCAGTGAAATAATGCATTTCATGTGATGCACTGAAAATATTTATTAATTTTTGTTACTTAGGGGAGGAAGGTGGGAGTTGCCACTTTAGTGCTTTTCTAAATGTAAAGCCATCTATGCTAATTAAGCATGGATGATTTAATTTCAGTCAACAGCACAAGGCAATGTCCATCCTGACTATAACGATGTAAATGTCCTTTGCTTTCCTTGGATCTGTCTGAAAGTGTGTCATCTGTCACAGTAACATCTCAGATGATGAAGAAATTCTATACAGGGTGTGTGAAGTGGCAGCAAGTGAAGAGTCTGTATGAAATTTCATCCCTCCTTAATGTTTTGCAGGAGCTCTTTTTGGTTGATGTAACGTGTTGTGAATTTTGTAGAGAATTTAGGTGGGTCATTCTTGCACTGATGCAGGTATAGGACAGGTTCAAACAAAGGTGAAACATTGTTGCCTCTCTTCAGGACTTTGGAACCACTGAAAGCATCGCTGCTTTGTACAATTGTTAAGGGGGGAAAATAGAGAAAATTCCTTATATTGCCAAGCTAATTTCATGAATGTGTTTACTCTGCATTCTTGTGGGGTCTGTGCTCCAAGATTTGGTGATCTTAGGGAGAGCTACCGGAGCACTGGATGTGCAGGTCACTGGTGCACAGTGTAAAGCAGTGGCTTGTAAGTGCTCCTCATGAAGCCCATTTGGCAGGTGCTGTGAGTGCTCATTTTGCTTGGCTTTGTTTCTTTCTCTGGATTTAGGCTAGTTTGGGGTTAATGTTTGACATTTGCATCACCACTGAAACACTTCTCGTGTCAGCTGGCAACACCTTTGTGTCCATTACTGATTCCAGAGTGTAGACTAGATAGATAATTTATCCTGCCCTGAGGAAGAAGAGAAGGAGTTAAAGTTTAAGAGCTGCCACTGGTGGGCATGAGTGCTGACTAACACCTACTATCTTGAGTACATGGAAATCAATTTGAACCTTGTCTGATGAATGCCACTGCTGGAGTTCTTTCTTTTCCATATAGAGCTGCATATGAGAAATATATGCGTTCACTTAAGATAACATTGTGTGACAGCCGAGAACAATTAAAACTCTTATTTGCAGCTATATTTTCTTCCTTCCTTTCTACAGCAGGAGGGTGGTGTCTGCAGCTCTGAGGAGTTGATACAGGCTATTTGTCACTGCTATGATCTTATCTAGAACAAGTATTGTGCAAGGTTATTTATTTTACAGCCTTTTCTTCTAGTTTTGCACAACACACAGATCTTGGTAGATAGGAAAGGATTTTTTTTTTCTTACTAGAGTCCTTTTGGCAATAAACACATGCCTAACTGTAAGAGAAAAAACTTTCACAACCAAGCTTGTTTTGTGAAGCCCAAACATTTGTGAAGCTTACAACCCTCAAACTTTGCATAATGTGCCCATCCCTGGTCTCAAACATGAAGTGGCAGAAGAGGGAAGTGTTACTTTTTTTAACCAACAACTTATGACTGTGTCAACACATGACAATTTGTCAAAGCTTGCTATAGTGGTACTGTAAATTAATTTTTAGCATCACTTGTGAGTGGTAAACACTTTGTGCAGTGTGAACAGCTCGTAGTACAGTGTGAGTTGTCAGCAGCTTGTGAGCTACCCTAAAATAAAAAAAATAAATAAATAAAAGCACAGAGGGAAGGATGGAAGCTCGTTTACTAGTACAAAATGGATATGAGTCTGCAAAAATTCAACAGGTGGTGGTATCTCAACTCAACCTGGAAAACTTGTTTTTTCCATTAATAATAATCACCTGCAAGGCTGGGAAATTACAACTCTCCATTCTGTGCCCCAAGCAGTGCCTGATAGCAAGCAGCTTTCTCAGGCTCATGACTCAGTGAAGTAGAGCCCTCTCTGCTCTTGGGTTTTGCCTTTGCATGCTTGCTTTAAAAGCAGAACGTCCTACAAATGCAAGTATGCTCTTTTGCTGAGAAGTCTCAAATCAACCAAATAAAATGCCTGGAAAAAAAAAATTAATATGGCAGCCCGAAGAGAAATGGGAGTGGACTGAGTGCTCTCTCTTCCTTACCCGTACCCTTGCTGTTTCTCCTTGCCTATCCCAGCTGCTGTGGTGGAGCTGGCAGTGATGGTTCATACAATAGGAGTTGACATGATGGAAGAAAATTATTTGGTAGAAAAAGACAGGGAATATGTATTGTAGAAAACAACTTTTCAGATACAAACCTATTTTAACTTGTCACTTTAGCAGAACAAGCAGTAATAACCTCCCAACCTAACAATGACTGTTAAGTTGAATGTTAATTCACTCAGTCGTTGAATTGCTAACATGTCTACAATTTACAAGTGAACACCCACTCAAGAGAGAGAAAATAGAAGTTGGTGCCTGGAATTCCAGGCCTTACTGAAATCACCTACATTTTTTTGGCACTAATTCATCTTGCATTTCCTGCAAATGTTTTAAGTAGAACTAGACGAGAAAAACAGCAGGGCGCATTTGTTTGCTGCTTTGATGCGCTCAGTGTGGGGTTTTCTTTGCAGGCACAGTTGCTCATGGTTTACACACTGTAGGGTGGCTTTGGCTGCACCTTGGGGCTTGTTCCTCTGAGCAGGCAGCACATGTGAAGCTTGGCGTGAGAACTCTATTGAGACCTACTAAAGCTAGTTTTAACTTGGTCATAGTTTTAAAGAGAAAGATGACTTTATTTGTGTGTTTGTTCATAAAGAATTTGGGTTATATTTCTTTTCTAGGTACAACTGTAAATGCTGCTTGTATGAAAGAGCTGAGCCACACCACCCAGTAAACTGTCTAGAGCAGCAGTTGGCTTACTTGGAAATCACTTCTAGGACTGCGTTGTAAGTAAGTGTTTCGACAAAAGCATCATCAAATGGTTTCTTCAGTTTTGGGGTGGTTTTGAGATGTTTGGTAGTTTCTTATAATTCTGCAGTTTTACTCTAGCATCTAGTAAGCCACTAGCAATGCATGTGGGAACTCAAGCACACCCATATCTGTGCATAGCATAAAGCTAAAGCCCTTAAAAAGCTTTTTGCTGCCTTGCTCTGGAACTCCCCAGCATAGTGTCTGAACACTTCTGAGAACAGGCAGCTACATAGAAGCCTAGAAAGAAATTTGACCAAGTATATAGTGATGTATTTTGTCATTAACTCTATGACATACATGTTTGTCAAGTGTTCATCCCAGCCTGCACTTCAGCATTTTAGCTATGCTGGTGTAGCCCTGCTAAAGCAAATGCTTTGTGGAGATTTTCATAAAATGGGATCTGCCTAACTCAGTTTGAAAGGGTCCATGAATAGTTGCCCTGTCTGATCCAAAAAAACCACTGCTTTGGCCCTTTGGCCATGCAGGGGGTATAGCTAGGGAACCTCAGTAGACTGTGAATGGAGGTGAATTTGGTCAGCTGCATCTGTTTCTGTGATCATGGGATCATAGAATATCCTGAGTTGAAAAACACCCACAACGATTATCGAGATCATCCTAGTGATAAGTGAGTCCCACTGAAAAGGGCCCTCTTTCAGTTTACAAGCCAATTGCATTGTATGTGGCATTGAGAATGTGTTTGCATTTAGCATGAATAATATCATCCTAGAAAACTTTGAGATGTACACCAAAAAACTCTTACTATGCTATTTATACAGTTCCTTTGAAAGCATAAAGCATTCAAAGATGTTTGTGACCTGAAATTTTATAACTTTTATTTCTTTTTATATTGCCTTCATTTTTCTGCTGCTGCAGGTTATGAGAAGTGTGATATGAGAAGTATTTATGACATGAGTGCATTTCCCTTGAAATGGCCTCTGATGACATGGTTGCTTGAGAGAGCAGTGGTGGGCGACTTGGCGACTTAGAGTTCAAATCACTTAGTTAAGCATACTTATTTATACAGGCTTCTCATATTCCTCAGCACCTTGCAGAATATTCCCTACAGGTGACATTTGCTGTACATACACTAGGTATGAAATACTTTTTTTTTTTTAACGCTAATCCTGTTGCCAAGTCCTTCAAACACAGCGGTCGAGTCAGTTTTTTGACATAGGCTTCTTTTTTGTGAATCTTTACTCTGTACAGTCAACTGAAAAACCTGGGTCACTCTCTAGGTGAGGTTGTGCTGGAGAGGAGTCTTTGGCTCTGCTCTGCCTGCAGTTATCTGCCAGATACAGTAACTGCTGTTTTGTCCTCACTCCGTGCCTGCTGGACCCATGAGGTGCTCAGCCTTGCTCTGCATGGGTGAAGTTGAATGAAATGAGAAAAGGACTTTTTGCTGTCAGTGATGGGACATTTCAGCTCTGACAAGTGTGCAGAGAACAAGTGAGGGAATTGTTTGGGGGGAAATTAGGACTTTGAAAAGTCTGAATTTAAACAGTTTTCCCATTAGAAATTTAGAAAAAGGCATAATGTTTGTTTTCAGCAGCCTGTAAATGGTTCGGCTGTTTCTGGAACTTAAATCCTGTCCTAAGCCACCGTTGCTTTCATGGAACCATAAAATCATTAAGAATCATACAAGCAGGGTTGTTTAGGTTGGAAAATACCTTCAAGATCATCAAGTTCAACTGCAAACCCGCACTGGCAAGTCCACCACTAAGCCATGTCCCTAAGTGCCACACCTACATGGCTTTTAAATACTTCCAGGAATGGGGACCCAACCACTTCCCTGCGCAGCCTGTTCAATGCGTGACAATCCTTTCTGAGAAGAAATTTCTCCAAATGTCCAATATAAATCTCTCCAGGAGCAACTTGAGGCCACTTCCTCTGATCTTGTCACCTGGGAGAAGAGACTGACCCCCATGGTTACAACCTCCTTTCAGGCAGTTGTAGAAAGCAGTAAGGTCCTCCCTGAGCCTTCTTTTCTCCAGGCTAAACAGACCCAACTCTCTCAGCTACTCCTCATTAGTCTTGTGCTCCAGACCTCTCACCAGTTTCATTGCCCTTCTCTGGACACGCTCCAGCACCTCAATGTCCTTCTCGTAGTGAGGGGCCCAAAACTGAACACAGGATTTGAGGTGTGGCCTCACCAGTGCGGAGTACAGGTGGATGATCCCCGCCTTAGTCCTGCTGGCCACACTTTCAGCGTGGGAAGCAGGACTCTGGTTCCTCAGAAGGTCATGAGCACTTCTGGTCCTTTCTCACAGGGCTCTGCAACACTTGTTCACAGGAAGCCTGCTGTCACTTGGCCCCGGGCTGACACCACCATAGAGCTGCCCATAAATTCCTGGGGCTGTTTCAAGGGGAACGTTTTCTCTATCCCTGTTAGCGATGGATTTTTATCCAGTTTATGTCATGATACTTGCATTGATCTGGCATCAGGAGATAGAACTGTGCATTCATTTAATTTACCCCAGGGGAGTTGCTACTGATTTGGTTCAAACTGGGTGTTGCAGCATGCACGCTACTGAGGTGATCTTAGTTACACCAGTTCCTTGAAGGATTCACTATTCCAGTGTGGTTTTCTGCCTCATGTCCTTCCAGTTTAACTGTATTAGTCTGTTTAATAGTGCCAAAAGGCCACATATTTGCTCTCTGTGAAGCCTCAAACAGTAGATGCATGCTTTTAAATAGTTAAATAAACTTTAATTATGATTCACAAATAGTTTTCCCCAACTATTAAGTAATATCAAACACTGAATTTTTCAGTCAGTAGTTGTTTTTCCAGCTGCTGAGTGGGACCAAGAATTCAATATTTTTACAGAGTTATTTTTGCAGCTGCTTGGCTGCTTTAAGCATAGAAGTCCTATGTTATTTTGTAGGGCTTGACAGCCTTGGATGCACAGTAGGCACAAAAAGCCTGTGATGGGACTGGAATGATGACAATGTTCTGATGCACCTTGGTTAGCTCTGGATAGTTTGGGCAGCATCCAGATAAGCTGAAAATAGCATATTGGGCACTTTAAAAAGTTTGTGGTTTTGCAACATTTTTTCACAAGAATGTGAAGTCTTTTTCTTTCTCACTGTGTTAGTACATAGGTGGAAATTAGTTATTTTTTCCTTTTCAAGATCCTGAGACATTCTGTGAGGGATTCAGCCACTGTGAATTATCTCATGAAATACCAGTTTGACTCATTGCACCTCCTTGCAAATAGTATAAATAGCAAAGAATTTTGTCTTAGAAGTACATATTATGTGCCCCACACAGGAAGATCTTAAAAAATTTTAAAGTATCAAATAAACCACAGGTCAGGATGATAGTGAGAGACATTGTTTTCACCCACCGTGACGACTGCCCTGGCAGTGAGCTCATGGTACACATTTTCCCAGTGATTCATTAGCCAAGCCAGTAAAACATCCCAGGCAGTCTCGTGCTGTGACTTACTGGTAGCTGTTCTTCAGATGATTGCTCATGTCGACATGATGCATAGCAGTGTCAGAACATTCACTCTGGAACTTACCTTTTTTGTGCATCTCTTTTCTCTGGTTTTCCCACCAGATCTGCTCTGCTGCCTCACAGCGCTGCTGTTTACATAAGCAGTTGCTGTAACTGTGAAGCTATGAATAAGGCATCTCCTTCTAAATGTCACTGGTGTGTTTTGATGAAGCCACTGTCATGAGCACAGGATGCATAAAGGACACAACACTGAGCGCTAGGGAGAGGATGCTTAGCACTGAGTACTGGAGAGGATGATTTTGTAGGGGAGAAGACCAAATTGTGAAGGGTAAATTCTGTTTGATGTTCAGTTGCGTTGGTTTTTAAAGCCAAAACAGAAAAGAAGCAGGAAAAAAAGTCTTCACAAAGCAGAAGTGTGAGTGTAATGAAACATAGTGACTAGACAAATAAAAAAAAAAAAAACGTTCATTATAAAACCCACCAAACTTAACTTTCAAAGCCCCAGAAGAAGAGGTGATCTGTCAGCCACGCAGCTTGTACTGGGCACCCAACTGGATCTCATGGTCTGGGTTCAGTTCCCTGCCTCAGTCACAGGTTTCCTGTGTGTTCTCAGGCAACCTTCTTCATCTGCCCCATGACTGACTTCCTCATTTGTGCAGTGGAGATCATCTTCGTCACGTTCATTGTTAGGACAAAGCCTACTGATGTTGCTGAAAGACATGGATGTTGCAATGGGAAGAGCCACCCTGAAGACCAGAGCGTGAGGGGTGTGCTTCATCACAGGGGATAGTCACCCATGCTGCTTGCATTTCCGTGTTAAAGAGGAAAAGCGATTACTTCCATATCTCAAAGGGGTTGATTTTTTTCTTTCCAAGTCTTTCAGGCCTATTTTTTTGTGGAGTTTGCCTGCTCCGGTGCAGCAGCAGGCATTTGGAATATTCCCTGTCTCTCACCTTTCTCCACACAGTCTGTCTGCTTATGGCTCCTGTCTGCTCGATACATGCACCCAGCACAACTCAGTGGGATCAGAAACACAGCTTCTGTCATCTCCCAACATACGTGGAGATCTCCTAACATGTAAATACAGTCGTGTGCAAGAAAGAAACCAGAGAGTGCTTGAGGCTGGTTGGAGGGGTACCAAAAGTGACCCTGGCAGCTGAGAAAGGTGGTATGAGGTACGAGGCAGTGGAATGTCACACTCACGGAATCCTGCCAAGGTGTGCACTGGCACAGTGTGGCTGCTAAGGATGTCCATGTAGCCCATCACCACCATTGGCCTTCAGCCCCTCTGCTCCTCCACGCTATCCCTGATAAGCAAAAATATTCATTTAAGGGATTTTTATATACACTCACTCAGTGCTGATGCTAGTTTTGAGTAAGGAATCACAAATTACAAGTCACATGCCTTTTGATGTGCCCTTTTATCTCCTTTGGGTTGGTAGTTAAACCTCTAAGTGTGAGGACTTCTCAAGACAGGAAAAGTAGTGTCTCATTCCTTCCAAGGCTGGTCAGCTCAGAGTCCTTTGCCAGGAGGAAACATGGATGGTTTGAGATGTGGTGCTGTCGACACTGAACGTTCCCTCTCTGCTTGCAGTGCTTGTCCCTTTTCCCACCTGGTGAAAGTGGAAATTCAGTCTGCTTACAAAGAACAGTGCCTGAAAATGCAGCAACTGCTTAGTTGTCCATTGCTGTTTCCTTGCCCAAGCTACAAGTAATGAGTTATTGAGCTAATTTAGTTTTATACCAAAGTGATCTTCATCTTGCAAATCAGGAAGGCTATTTAACACAGTGTAATTGACTTCAGCTGTAAGATTCAATACACTTATCTAGGATTACAGTTCAATAAAATCTAATTGTGCTGAGAGCAACAGGAATTACAGAAACACCTGGGAATTGTTTTCTGCCTTTCCTATGAACAAGGTGAGCTGGATGTCTTGTGATCCTTGTAGTTTAGGTTACACTGCCGCTTGACCTGCATTTTGGCAGGAGCAGCTTGAGGTGGCACTGTTTGGTATGGGGAGGTGAAGCCAAGCAGGTGAAATGATGGGTGGCCTTCTTCAGCCGGCTCTGTGTGAGTGACAGTCTCGTTTCTGTGTGCCTGGCTGGAGTTGGGCTGGGGGAACAGGAAGTAAAAGATGTCTGGTTTCATTATGATGGTGATGATAATAGGATCCATGAGGTATGTGAGATTAAAAGCCCTGTAACGTTACAGGCCAAGTCATTCACAGAGGATGAGGCCTGAAATCATTTCAGTGCCTAAACATCCTTTTGTCTTGCCTCACCCAGTGGAGAAATAAATATGGGAAAACAAATATTTATTCAGTATTTCCTCTCACTATTTACCAAGTAGGAAGCTGTGTAAAGTGAGTTGTTACATGGAAACATTCGCTGGCCATCGTGCATTGGCTTTATGAGTGCGTGCTGCAATTGTAGAGAGCCTTTTTGCCCAAGTATTCATTAATGAGCTTTTCATCAACCACTCTGAACAAATGGGAAACCATTAGATGTAATTTTTCACTTGCAGAGCTTCAGGGAAAAGTACAGGCGTTTTAGTGGAATGAGGACACTGGCACAGGTAGTGAGTAATTTGGGATGATGGCTGAGCAGACGGTGTGGCAGGTGTCCTTGTGACACACGTAAGGTGCAGACTTTGTTATTCTCTTGTAGGGATGCGTCCCAAACAACAGTCCTTGATCCAAACATAAGCTTGTGTCATTAGAAGTACTTACCTAACACCATGCTTATTTTCTCCATTATTTCTCCCAGTTATTAATTATCCTGTTGCAAGCAGGAAAGGAAAAACATTCTTTCAGATGGAAGTAACAGATTTAACCTGTTCCAGTATGCTGACTTCATGAGCAATAAAATATATAATATTGCTTGCTACGGTGTGTGCTGTACTAATCATTCTCTGTGCAACTGCCTACTTTTTACATCATTTTAAACAAATGCCAGGACTACAGGGAGTAGTAAAACAACATAATAATGACAGAACAGGTAGGTTTTGTCGTACAAGTTAAAAACAAAACAACAAAAAAACCACACCTCCAAAAGCCATGAAAACTGTAGAAAGAGGCTCTTTTCACCTGACAAAGTTAAGCTGTAATTACTGAGTGCAGAGAACATGTTTCTTACAGGAACAAGCAGTGAGAATAGATCATGCAGGATATCCCTGAAGCTGCTACAGTCACATTTTAAGAGCAGAGAAGAGAGATTGATAAGAAAATAATTTTTTTTTCTGGTTATGGACTTGGCTTTGCCTGTGGCCTAATGATTGCTGGTTCTTACTACTGCTTTGAATGATAGTTAACTGGGATGGTGAAAATACTGATATTAAATCTCTGTTTTCAGGTGACATGAAACTAAAGAAGAAATTCATGTCATGGCTAAGTTTTCAGTTTGAGTTGAGCTGTCAGGGAGAGCTAGATAGACATGTGAGATTCAGTCTTTGCTGTTTTGGTTAACTTTATGAGGTAGTAAACCCTGTTTCAGTTTGTTTCCCACGCCTTTATTTTTTTCATCAGGACATTCAAGTGTTGGTGCAAAATTGACTAAAAAGCAAATACAGGGCGGCATTTCAAAATTTGTCCACTCTGCATGCATCAAAGCACTAATGTAAGCTTGTGCACGACCTGCTGGTATGCAGCAGCAGACGGCAAATGGTTTGTTAGTATTAGCAATGCTCTCGTGAAGCCAAATACAATTCTTACGCTTGCTGATGTGACAGTGAAAATTGTTTTTAATTCCTATCCAGTTTTTTTTTTTTTCTCTGTCTTCGTATTGCCACCCTTGTACCTTGGAATAATAAAATGAAACCTCAAAGAGTTTATGAAAATCATGGTAAAAAACATGTTCTCTTCGGTCAGGCAGATGAAACCACTGCTAACTAAATCCAGTCTTTTCTCAAATCTGGCCAAAATAGTGTTTCACCTCCCATTTTGGGAGTGTGGCAGTTCATTTCTCTCTAAAATAGCTGAAGTTGGTTAAAGTGTTGTTCAGAAAAATGTGAGATTCCCCAAGATGTTGCAAGGTTGATGATACTCACTGGATTCTGTGCTGAGTATAAATCTGTATGCTTCTGGACATTATTCCTAAAACACCGTTGAGATTTTTTCTTGTTTAGTATTGTCATGGGTTTGTTTTATAGGTGTAGCTGTGCAGTAATTTCTTACTGCAAAGAAATTGCTTGCCTGAAGATTTTTTTAAAGCAAGACTTTGATTTAAATCCAGTTCCTCTCCATTCAAAAGAGTACAATATTTTGAAGATATGTTTGATATTAGTTTCATGTCCAACTATCTGCCACAATTAAGGAAATAAAATCTAACATCATCTTCAGCCAGTAGATCATTTTCTTTTCCCATTTTATGCCATTTGTTTTATCTTTTCTTCTTGTCCAGAGCTTTGGATTTTGTCTGTCTTCTTGTTTTAAAATCTGCTGATTTATTGCTCTCAGTACCCAGTGTTTAGATGAGTCCTCCTCCATCTTCTTCAAAGTATACCAAGGTTCTCCTCCTATCTCATGCCTTGTATTTAGGAATTAGTGGCATGATGTGTAATCCATGAGTTACTGATACAAGCTGAGAGTTGTGCCTCCAGCAGTGCTGGTGATGTGCTCCAGCTGCTGGTGGGTGCTCAGTCCGCAGCACTGGGCTGGAGTTACTGCCAGATAAAATACAAAAACTGGGCATCACATCAGCAACATGGTTCTAGTGGAGTGCTTTAGGTCTAAGGGTAAAAACTAATATAGACATGGCCATTAATTTCTCACCCCTCTAGGGGTGTACTTGTAATTAAGACCATGTATACACTATTGAATGTTTCCAGTACTGTCCCCTTAATCTATAAATTATTGGTCCATTTAATAGGGCTCTGTATACAGTCCCAGCTCAGGCACCTGGCTGGTACCCATTGATCCTGGTCCTCCTGTCGCAGTCATCTCCTCTTCATTTACTTGCTAATGGAATAGCCTGCTCTTTCTGTTACAGTCTCACATTGTTTCTCTAATTGGCTTCTTTTTTCTTTCGTTGTAATGATTTTGCTATTCTGGGGCAGATTCCCTGGCAGAAGACTCACAGTATGGCAGTCTAACATCACCCGTACCCTGGTAGTAGCAACCACCCTGTTTTGTGTCACCTTTTCTTCAGAAAACACCGCTAGAGGCAGTTGCAACCTCATTTGATCTTTCCCTGTGTAGAAGATGTGAAAATACTTAATGAATCATTTTGGGGAGGTGTGACCTGTGGGATGCAGACACGTGGGAGTGTTTATTTGTTGAAAGCATCAGAAGGGGAATCACTCTGTTATCCGAGTACCCATGTGAAAAGGTGGGATATTGGTATGCTCTGAAGTTTCACTGTACCTTGATTCTTCTCCTATCTGTCTCTTCCTGGAAGGTAGTTAATTTTGGAAAAGTGTAAAAAGAGAGGAGAAAAACAGCATGTAAATTCGCAGGATTTCCTTTGGGAGAGAGATCCCGCAGGGGAAGGAGGAACTCTTTTAATAATCTTTGCAGCATTTAATCCCAAGAAAGTGCAATAAAATCAGTGCTTCCACTGAGAGTTGGCAGCATATTTTTTCTGTAACAAGACCAGTTTTTAGTTTCTTTGTAGTATAGTCTGATTAAGACTGTATAGAGTTGACTGAGGAGAGCAAAATCTGGTTAGACAGATGTTTCCCATGATCTGAAGAATACAAACACTCCTGCAAGATGACAGACGGCTTGTTTACATAAGAAATCTTATTTCTGTTTTTAATTAGAAAAAAAAGAAAAACCAACAAAAACACAAACACAAAGCAACATTCGGATCAGTCATTCTGATCAAGGCAGTGTCAGTTATTAGGCTGTAAAGGGAACTGATGACTCAACTTAGGCACAGCACTGCGGCGATCTCCGATTTTCGGTTTCATAACAGATTCTTTTCAGGAATGCTTTTCATTCATACCTGATGTTTAAATGTATCTCTGGGAGCATGTATCACTTCGTGATGGGGATGTGAGAGACTAGTGTCAGCGTGCTTCGAGTGGTTGTGCAGAATTTGGGAGTCATTCCCATGCCTTGGTGGGATGCCTGGTGGAAGAAGGGTCCTCTGACCTGTCGCACTGTGCACTCATACCTGCATATCACCAGTGTTGTTACCATGGTAAATTTTATAGATAAGTTCACATCAGTAAAATTGAAAAGCACTTTGATTCAGAAAGCGGAATGTTTTGATGAGATCCCATGCTTAGTCATTCCAGCGAGTGTGCTTGTTAAAGCGCGTGAGTCAGAAATGGAAAGGCAAAGCATTTCTCTGAACAGTGGCCGGAAATGAGCTTTGAAAACTGAAACAAAGGCCCAACCACCATTTTATCTACTTACCTAACAATTTTAGATCTGTGAAAATCCCTTTGTCTTAGGGACACTTTTCAATTCCTCTGTTCTAGTGCTGCTGTGATCCTTAGGCTGGATAATCGAGCATGTCAAGACTATCTTGGTGTGTCTTAATTTTTTAGTTTAAAAAACTGAGTTCCCTCTAAGTGGCTTCATTGCCTGTGGTGCTGCCATATTCTGTCACGGCTTGTGGTGGAAATTGGTGGAAATATAAGTCAGGATGGGATGTTGTAATATTTGAGTTAATGAAATACTGCAGAAGAAAACCAGGGGAATTGGGTGGAGTCATTCAGCTGCTTATTACCCGATGCATCAGTTGTGTCAGTGCCATATATATGGCACACAGGGTTATCTGACTGACTGCTCTGGCACCAAAAATGCCTTGGTTTGGGGCTGGCTTCTCCCCAGCTTAACACAGAGAGGCTTCAGTGGTCACAAACCCCTCTGTTTGTCAGGACATCGCCTTCCATCTGTAGGGAGAGGACAGAAGGGGGTCATGCGTGTTTTCATGTTAGTAGTGATTGTCTTGCTGTGAAAAAACTTAAAAATCCGCACATTGGGTGATAGATAGCAACATTCTTTTCCTCATCCTGCACCTGTCTTCTCTACTGATGTCTTGTTACCTCTTGCTTATCCTTGAGAGTGAGTCTGGATACTTTGGACTTGTCACCTGGCCTCAGACAGCATAAGGACTGACTGCTTTCCTGGCATCAGTAGTGTGGTCTGAGACCCATCAATGTAAATCATGGTGTAGGAGGTTAAGGGACTTGCAATTCCCACAGCAAGGCTGGTAAAGTAGAGCTCATTTCAAAGAGAAGGCGGTTTGGTGATTTTTCTTAATTACTGTTTACCTAAATAAATAAATAATGCATATTCATGGCTTTAACTAGAGTAAGTTGTGTTGAAATGTTTACCTCTCCCGAGGATAATTATTAAGGGCAGGGTGTGGGGTGCAGCAATTAATAATAAAACATTTAGATGACATTACAGAATGTTCTGATTAGAATAGTAAACATTATGCTAGAAATAAAAGCAAATAAACAAAGCTGTCTTGAATTAAAAAAAAGAAACATACTATGGTGTCTGAACAAATACACTGAACAGAAGAAGTTTGGGTGAAGGGGCCATGCCCTTGGAGCTCTTCAATATCATAGGGAGGCTTTTTCAGTCTAAAAAGCATCCCTGTAGAAGAAAGCCCCTCATTTCCAGTCTGGAAAAAAAATTACACAAATATTGGCATCCACACAGATTAGTGTGATAGATGTAACACCTGTCAGCACCACTTTGAGGCTGGGGTCCATTGATTCTTAAACCAAGCAACTGAGAGTATTTCACCTGCTTACATCAGTAGTAAATAGAACCTTCATTTGCATTGTGAACCTCCTCCCTCCTCATTTTGCACATTCCTTTGAATGAAATTCTTTGCTCAGCTGAGAGTATGAAATTTGGACTCATCCTTTCATGTCTTTTGGCTGTGGTTCCTTATCTGGGTAATCAGATCAAAGAGAGCCAGTGATGTATTCAAAGATTTTTGTGACAGCTGCGTACCATTAGGCTGAATGTTTAAAAACCCCCATAATTGTAGTTTAGCACAGTAAATACAGATTGGTCTTTCAGTTTAACGTATGGTGGCAGGCAAACTGAGCCTTTGACAAAAGACCTGCTGCTTTTACCATGCAGACAAAGCTGGTTTACCCCCAGTTCCACCTGCCTCCAGCTATTTTGGGCCAGCAGAGGAGTGTGATCAAGCGATGGGTCCTGTTGCTCTAGGTTGGGGATGAAAAAGAAAGTAGAGGATGGGCAGAAAGTAGGTAGGGAGCACCAAGGTAGCCTGTGGGGACCAGTAGCCTCAAAGCTCCTTGTGCAAGTGGGGTGGGCTCTCTTTTCTCATCAAGCTGTCTCTTTGCAAGCTGCTTTCCTCTCTGAGCTATTTCCTAACTTGGGCATCTTTTGGAGATGAAGGCTTCCCCTCATCTAGACCAAATTGGTCCCTTCTAAAGTAGCTTCACAAGTGCTAGGATGCTCGCTGGCACGTAGCACGCCCGATGTGCCACTGGCATGTGTATCCTGGACTCCCTGTCATCTGGAAACCGAAAAGCAGCTTCTCTTTTACTGGAAGTGCGGTCTGACTATTAGATGTGGTGGAGTCTGCTTATGTCAATCACTAGTGCAAGTCCCTGGCTGTCTCTGAAACAGAGCAAGATGTCAAGGAACAAGCACTGGCGGATGGGCTGCCTTGTTCCCAGCACAGATGGAGGGAATGTTCCATTGACTTTGATTCTTGTGGGGCATCTTCACAGCTGGTTCTTCCTGGCTGATAAATGCTTTCAATCACGTTTTGTTTCTCACTTCAACGGATAAACCTTTTCCCTGACCCATCTGCCTGCTTTGCAGGATCTGTGAGTGGTGTCTGTATCCCAGAAGATGAAGGTGCTAATGGTGGCGTAAGGTGTCCTGTTGATCCGTCTCACCTGTAGCGGAGGGTTGTGGTTTTATAAACATGGTGTATTTTCCCCCATTGAAATAATCTTTCTGGGCTACAGATGAGATTTCTGTGGGGCAGAAATACCCATTTCCATCCTCACCTCTTTCTTTCCTAAGGGTTTCTGGGAGCTTCAGCTGCACACCTTCTGGCAAAGCCAGCAGCAGCAAGGCAGCCAAAGCCTCATGTGGGGTTGTGCAGGTTGAGAACCTGTTGCACACACGGAGTGTACAGCACAGTAAATCCGATATCAGCTCGCAACTAATTATCTGTATAAAAATTCCCCTGCTTGCTGTTTTGCCGTTAGAGGCTCGCTGGTAAGATTTATGACTCTGGCTAAAATGAAGTACCATTTCCTTTTTCTCAGCATTACTGTGCGTGGCCTCTCTGGCTTTTCTTGTTAAAAAGACTTGAGTTCACCCGAGAGGGAGCATATTTTTGAAGCTCTTTCCCGTCACCATTCTGCCTTTCTCTTTTTATATTTTTAACAATCACTGAAGATTACCCACAAAACAATTTCAGGTCTTTTGGCTTTCCCCTGCTTGGAGTGAGGGTGGAGACAGAGAAGCTAAGAGGCAGGTCCTTCATGGGAAATGCAGCACTTGCCCATTTTCAGCCCTACCACAGCATGCACAGGCTTATGGTAGATGTGTACATCCAGCCCAACATGGGCTGTTTCTTCTTAGTTTGGTGAGCTAGTATTGCATCCAGGATTTATATGAGCTAAAGGATAATTTCCTCACTTCATGCCGTAATGTGGGGGTACAGCTGTACAGCTGGAGAAAAACTGTTTCTCCTTCCCTTATGTTGCACGTGTATGTCCTCCTTCCACAGGCTGACGAAAATGAGACCACTGACTGAACTTTCTGAACTTGCAAGTGTGTGGCTGACTTCATCCTAAATCACCTTAAAATTAGTTTGTGTGACATTTTAAGACAGTTGGGGTTTTTTTCTGAGTACAGAGGAAAAAAAGGGAACAATGTTGAGCTGCTGCCATCTCTTCCCAGTTGCAGTTAGATGTAGTTATTTTTGTGTTAGAGCTTGGAGGAAAACCGGTAGAAATGCCAGATAAACCTTCCCAAAACAAACATTTGTGTTAATACTTAAATATTGTTCATCTTTCGCAGCATTTTCTTATCTGTTTCCCACATGCTGAACCTTATGGGAAATTTTTGTGGTTGACTGTGGCCTGTTCTTTCATTCTGTATATTAACTGTTTTGTCAATTTGCAATTTAAAAAAAAAAATCAGCAGTAGAAGCCTGACTGTGATAATTATTCAACATGGGAACATCTTCTTGGCATGGCAGGTGTGTGTTTTTGTGGATCACATGTGTTGGGTCATGAGTCCTGGAGCATTAACCCCATGAGCTGTGTCATTTCATGATGACCTGGGAAGGATTACCTGAGAGAACCAGCGCTGGCTAGTCTGGTATCATCTTCCAAGATGCCAGACTAAGGGACAGCAATCTCGTCCTCATCACTGAACCATCTCATTTTCTCCTGTTTGGATGTGTCTTAATCATAATTTCCAGCCCTTAAGGGGAAATAAGCTAGGTATCTGAATTTTCATCAGATCTGACAGAAAGTATTAGGCTGTGGCTTTTGCTGTCTATTTGTTTTACTGCATAGGACATAAATATACAACTTGTGTCATCTGATAATGTTGCTGGGAAGGGGGTTTTCTCACAAAATATATTAACTTTCCTTTCACACCTAGCCGTTCTTTCATGAGTCATAACCCCAAGATAAATTGTTTTCGGTGGTGCCTTTAAGTCAAGTATATTCCAATGAGAAAATTATTCAGGTTTTACATAAAAAGATTTACAAATTCCTGTGGCAATACTTTTGGCATAATAGCCTTATGCCTCTCCTAGCCCTGCCTGGTTGATGTGTCAGAGACCTAACTGCAACCAGAGGACAAGGAGAGGTGGAAAATTCTCCCTATACACTTTCCCCAGCTCCTCTGAAGGTTCTCTGTTTAAGCCTGGTTTGTTGTGTTAAGTGTAGCTGGTGAAAATCCAGTTTGCAGACTCCAGAGCACGCCCCTGGTCAGCGCAGGGCAGCAGCAGCTGCCTTGCCTTGCAGCCAGCCACCAGTGGTTGTCTTGATGGTTCTCCTGGTGACTTCAGTCATAGTTTCTAGCCAGAGTGGTTCCTCACATGGTTTTGCCGTTGTCTGAGGGAACACCTCAATCTCATCTCCTCTGATTGTTGGCACAGCTTGCCCAAACAGGGACGCACTGCGGAGCTGGTCCTTGCAGCCCTGGGATGGGTGGGTACCTCCCTCTTTCTGGTCCACACCTCCTTGGTTGTGTTGGTTTTCTGCATCTCACCTCTGGGCACTGAGGAAGAAGCTGCTGTGCCTTTCTGACTCCTGTTTTGGCTGCCCCTGGTTAAACAGTGCACGTGGGAGCAAGCAGGAGTGATGGATGAGCATGTTCTTTCCCTTTGGAAGAGCTATGCAGGTTATTATAGGGAAATTAAATGCACTGAGGGTGAAGCCAACTATGTGTCTTTTCTGACATAGGTATAGATATCATCTGGGGTTTAATTTACAGATCTCAGAGACAGATCGTGCACTAGATGTCAGGAGCACTGCAGATGCCTTCTCAGCCTCAGGCGACCCTTAAAGCTACAAATGTTCCAATGAAGCTATTTCATCCAGAAAGAAATTACACACAAAACTTAAAGAAAACACATTTGCTAGTCTGTGATGGTATCGCGTGTAACAAAACGGGATCCTTGACTTCACTGGAATCAATTTCTGCACATATCTGTGTAAAGCAGCATCATTACACTCCACCAAGTGAGGCACTGCTTCAGAAAACACCAACTCTGTTTGCACACCTGTGCTCACCTCTCCCAGCTCACAGGTGCACAGCATTCCTTAAATATTTTTTCCTCCTGTCCACATCTGAGAGAAGCTCACCAACTTGTCTCCTTGTGTGGTTCATTTTACTTAGCCCTTGTTTTACCCACCCATGCTAAACATAGGAGTAAACAACCCACTATGTATTTGTTGCATTTGTGTATTTGTTGCTCACCTCCCTCATGGCCCACCCAGCATCTCCAGTTTTCCTGAGCACGACTACACGATTTTCTGTGTCTGAAACATCTTTCATGATAACTGGGGTAATACCCAGATACATTCATCATGCCCTTCTCAATTCACCTTTCTTGGCTGGTTAGTTGCAAACAGAAGAACTTGCCAGTTTTCCTCCCCTTAAGCATTAAAGCCCTATTAAAAACAAAAATTCTCCTTTGAACACTCTCTCTGTATAACAGAAATCCAAACTGGAAGGCATTTTATTGAAGCAAATGGTTTTTCAATTTCATGCATTCTTCTGCCAGTTAGAATGTCTGGTGTGTTTTTCTTTACATTTGCATTCCTCACTGCTAATTTCAGCTACCAAGCAGTACTAGAAGCCATCAGAAAGGGGGATAAAAAAGGTAACCTGGTTCAAAAATGTACAAGAGGTTGTTAAACAATATAAGTTTAAAAAAAATCAAACCTTTATAAAGTCCAGTTTGAGGTATTGAGAAATTTCTAGATTTCTTTGCAAGCTGTTAAGGTAGATGCTTCTTTTTAGAATAAATACAAGGTTTTCTTGCAACCTCCAGCAGTCCAGGAGCTGGGTCTTCAAGCTGGCATAGGACAGTTATTTTGTGGCCTCTCATGACCCTGTAACTGATGGCCCTCATGTGCAGGTCTGTGCTGAGAGCTGAGACCTTGATGTGAGCAAGCCTTGGTGTAGAGAGTGCATCTTGCCCTGCCTAAGATCCAGCTCTTCCCAATGCTGTAAACCTGGCTGATCAGCATGTTATACTGCTGAAATTCCTCTTAGTAGGTGCACCGTTGGCCCTTCTCATGAACTCAGTTTTTATGTATTCCTGTAAGCTTGCAGATGTAGAAATAGTTTTGCCTTTGATAATTTGCCTGTTTTAGGAAAAGTCTTGTCGAATGGAAAGCATGAAGAAGTCCTCGTGCTGATCGTAGGCAGGGGTTAGGTTTCATTCTACCCTAAGCTGACCCCTGGGCAGAGAGATTCCTGCTTTAGTCTTTTAGGTCATGTGTAAAACCTGATGCTGGCTGGATCATCCCGCATAGGGCAAGAATATCTGGGGAACATGGGGAGAGGTATGGAGTGAGACATTTGCAGAAAGGAATGAAATGTTTGGGATGCAGCTTCATGCTTTCTACAGCAGTGAACATCAATCAGACCTTCTCAGAAAAGCGTCAATGGTGCTGAAAGTCTTCTTTTCCCTCCCTCTGCCCCTTTTTTCTTTTTTTGTTTCCCTATTACCCATTTCTGTTTATGCTCTTTTTCTTCTGATATGTTGTGGCAAGTGCAATATTTGGTCAAGAAACTAACTTACCATTGAAAACACAAAACCACCTCTGGTTTTAGTCCTTTGGCCATTGAGTAAGCAACAGTTATTTTTGTTTCACCGGTTATTTACGACTGAACAGATTTAGAGTTTGTATTTTTAGGTTTATAGGCAATTCAGATAATGTATATTTGTGACCGTAAATATTTGGTACTCTTAGAGTCTGTCAATGAATGTTATGCCCAATTGGAGAAAACGGTATAAACTGAAGAGACACAAGCATTGTGTTCCTAGCATAGCCTCATGATTCTTTTCAAGTACCTAATTAGATAATCCTTAAAGGTAGTAAGAGTTTGAGCATCTGTTGGTAAACCATCTAGGAGGGTGTCATCCAGAGGAAATAACCTACTTTTCATAAGTGAACCAATTCCCCGCAAGATGTGGAGTAAAATGCACTAGGACTAGTGCTCAGAAAATACTGAACTTTTTTTACCAGGGACAGCATACTTAGAAAAATAACTACCAAATCTCTCTCATTTGCGCTGCATTTTGTTAATTTTTTCACTTTTTTAATGGAGTCATAAATAGGCATTAGTCAAAAATAGATATAGTAGACATCTCTTGAGAAACCAGGTGTTTTTCTGAAGAGTTGATTTTGCAATTTTTTAAAAAATAAGAGTAGTTTTAAAAAACTTCTAAACCTTAGGGGTTTATTTTCGTCTTCCACACCTCCTCCTTTATCTCACTTTAGTTCATGGTAACTCTACAGACACAGCCTTTGCAGTGGTCCTGTGAAGATAGATACATGCCACTGCTTGTACTGCTGCTGTCCCCTTCTGTTCAAAAGAAAACCATGTTCCTTTCCACTCCCAGCTACCAACTTTACTTAAGTAAATAGTAGATAAGCATTCCAGTGTTTTTTCCAGGGAAACAGTAAAGTGTTGGGCACTGGCAACTTGAAAACCTCAACTTGAGAACTCCTGCAGCTCGAAGCTAATTACTTCCCCTTCCACAAATACTTCCTCCCCAAACACTTCAGAGTGTGACCGCTTCCTTGATAGATGGGGGAAGCCTTTTCCAGAGCCTGGGATTGGGACTGTGTGCACTGTGGGATCTGGGCTGTGTGGTGATGCCAGACTTGGGTGCTGGGGGTTTCACCCCCCTCCTCCAGCCCCCTGGCCCCAGCCCTGCTCTCACCAGCCTTCCCCATCACAGAGTGCATCCTCTCCAGGTACTGAGCCCTGAGCCCCTTGCACAGAGGTGACAGCACTGGGAGTTTTCTGTGGGCAGATGAACATTTTATTCCCTCTCCAGTCTTCCTTTGACGTGGACTGGCATGACACGTAGCTTTGCTTTAGGGTGGCAGCAGGATTATGGCATACATCACGTCAACCCAGGGGATACCGAACTACGCTGATGTTGTTTCTTCTCTGAAGCTCCCCAGAATAAAGGAGAAACAAAGGAACAAATTTTGTGTTCCCAACTTAAATTCCTTGATAAAATCAATGCAAAGCTTTGACAAAAGCCAGTATTAATTATTATTTAAAGCCTACTAGACACATTTGCTGGTTTTGTTGGAACTCCTTTCTGGTGTGATGTGCAGTTTCGTAGAACCACAGGGTGGTTTAGGTTGAGCTTTAAAGCTAATCTGGTTCCAACCCATCTGCCATGGGCAGGGACAGCTATCACTAGACCTGGTTGTTCAAAGCCCCATCCAGCCTTGGCCTAGAACACTTCCAGGGATAGGGCGGCCACAGCTTCTCTGTGCAACCTGCTCCAGTGCCTCACCACCAGCACAGGAAAGAATTCCTTAGTATGTATGCATAAGTGTGCACATACCTGTGGCATGATCTGGTAGAATAATCACACAAGTGTTAGTTTATCTGTTCAGCAGTTCTTCTCAGGGGCCTCATACTATACGAATGCAAGGAAAACATGGTCTTTGTTGGAAGGTATCTACAGCTTAAAGCTTGGAGGAAATGTGAAATGGGCATAAAGTAATTGTCGTGTTCGGCGTAAAGACCTTCTATATTTAAAAAAGAAAGAACTCCCAACTTTTTTGTAGAATTATAAGGAAAAAACAAAGAGGTGTTTGTGAAGATTCAGTGCTTGATTTTTTTTTTTAGTTCTTGCCTTTATTTTATTTTAGGTTGCTACAACTGATTTGCCAGAATACTGCCCTACAGAACTTCGGAGGGTCACTTCTTAATGGATTGCTGCAGCCTCTTAATTTCTCCATTGGTCCTGTTCCCTGCATCGTGAGAACATTTTAGCCAGCACAGAACGTAGAAAAGTTACATGTAAGTCATGATTTCAATTCCTTTCTATTTAAAGAAAGAAAACGAAGGAAAAAAGGGGAAAAAAAAATCTTGGCAAGGCAAGGTGGAGGCAGTAAATATCACACTTTAGAAAAACACTGTAAAAGCTGTAATTCAACTGCAAACATTAGGTGGTGAATAAATTGTTATTGAAGTAGTTATATGCTTTTTTAACCTAAATAGTGATTGTCATTTTGACGGCTTTTCTAAGTGTTCTGCTGCTACAGTAAATCATAGTGAGAAGTCCTTAAAATAGCTCTGTTCACCCCACTGCTCTAACTGCGCTTTGTTTTTCTCTGCAACTGGCTATGTGTGTGCACACTCACCTTGGTGTGCTCTGCCAGAGCTGCACGTGCTCCATGTCACTTTGGAGGCCATTACCTGCCCAGCAGGACTGCAGGCACCCTTCTGTTTCTCCCAGGATATAATCTATACCCTTCTCCTTTCGGATTCCTGGAGTTTTTCCCTTGGAGGAGCCTTGGTGCTGCTTTGTCCTTTGGCCTGCTGCTCCAAAAGGCTCTGTAAGCTTCAGCAGTATCTTCATTGCTACCTCTAGCTCCTTGCAGGTGGAATTAGCTGCTCCACCTGACTGTGGGAGGGTAAAGAAAGCTGTGCACAGATCTACTAGGGACAGATTGAGGAGACTGCAGACCCCTTCCTATCTTCTCAGCCTGGGTAGTAGTTCCCAGTGCTTCTTGTTCTTTGATTTTTCTCCCACGATGGGGAGCAGCTTCTGGTGCTGTGCACATGTTTCGCACATGTTTCATCCCTGATCCCATGATGGCTGACTCTTCCTCTGAAACACTCCATAGCACAGCCTGGCACAGAATCAGTGGGGAGAAATTGGTTTCACCCTTCACAGCTTGTCAGCAGTTCTAACTCTAATTTTGTGTTCTGAGGTAGAAGAAGCTTCTGGACCATTATAAGGACAGCATGGATGTGGTGGTCCGTGGGACACCCCAGAGCTGACAAGTTTGGGAAAAGGCTTGAGCACAACTTAATTTTGTTAATTTTTAAAATAAAACCAAATCTCTTTGTGGTTAAGAGGTTTTTATCTTTGAGATGGTGGTATAGAGCAGCATGGCGAAAGGAGATAATACAAAATTGTGGTTCACAGTGTAGCACTGTGCATGTTACTGCCCTTGTTTCTTCACTGCAGTAACAAATTCCTATGATGCAGTTTAATCAGAACAGGTCAGTGAAGCAGACCACAGCACTCCTTACTGGCCAGTTTTTCTTGAATGCTTGCTAACACCATTTTTAATCGTAGGAAATGATCTGTAATACTACTTCTAAACAAATAGAAGTGTTTTGGAACCTAAACATTTACATTAGAAATATACCTGTATTTGAAGTACTTTATTTGCTTATGTGACACTAAAAGATTTATTTGAAACAAGAAAAGTCTATTGCAAAAAGAGAAAAGTGTTCTTTAATGCATATAGAAATTCAGTTTTTAAAGAGAGGAAGGTTTGTTTTTTTTCTGGTGCAATGAGTATCCACAAAAACAATGGTGAGGTTGTAGGCAGTGGAGAATGTCTGGGTAGTAACAGAATTCACTGCCAAGGAGGACTTACAAGGTGTGAGTTTGATTTTGTTTTCCAAACAAGGGAGAATGTTGGCATTTCCTTGAGGCTTTGGCATTATCTGTTGGAGTTATTAATCAAATCCCCCTTAGCAGCAATCGTCTGACTACGGGAAAATTTTGGATCTGGCTTGAAATTTGTTTTTAGTGTTTGTCTTAAGGGAAGAAGACTTGAAAATATGAGTTGTAACAGCTAGGCAGGCAGAAAAAGCTTGTTTTTCAATAGTCCTACTTAGCACTATTCCCATGAGGTTTGGAAGCCTTATTCACAATTTTTTGCAGGCTTTTCTCATGTTTGAAAAGCTTATCATTAAGCATCTTGCAAATTCCCTATTAAAAATGCTTCCAGAGGAACTAACTTCAAAAATATCTTCCTTGTTGAGAGACTTGAAAAAGCAGGGAGAAATGGGAAAAAAATCCTCTCTCGTTCCAAGAAGTGCATAGGAAGTTTTGTCTTGCTTCTTGTTGTGCCACAAATAATCAGACATCTCCTTTTTAAGGAACAAAATGAGGTCTAAGGACCAAATGAACTTGAAAACCAGTGTGAGGACATAGGAGCTGTCATCAAATAAGTGCTTTTCCTTTTATTTTCTTATTCTTTATCTTTTAACTGTGGTTATGTGCTTGAGCTATGCATCATTTTTAAAACATGGTGTGTGCTCTAGGTCGTAGAAAACTTATGCATCACCTCACAGGTTGTTGGCTGGGGTTGCACCCGTCGTGTGTGCAGATCCACGCTAGCACAGGTAGATATGAGGGCGAGCTGCCCGTTGCTTATTTTATTTCTCAGTGTTTTCCATTATCTGGCTATTTTTTGATGACAAACTCTGCTTGTAACAATTACCTTGTTATAGCAATTTCCATGCAAAGAAGTGGACTTTCACTTGTTAATTAGCTCTGCTGGAAAGGGCAGTTGCATGAGGTTGACCCAGCTGTAATAACTGTGTTCTTATTGCTTCTCCCAGGGTGCAGTGGAATAGACAAGTATGCCTTCCCCCCTTTCCATTTATTATTTCGTTTTTATAATACTACTAGGATGCTGATTGATAAAATCTCCATAAAAATGGTACTTACTGATGTGTGAGTTCAAAGAAGAAGGTCCCTTCCTTTCTTGTTCTGACAGAGCATATTGCAAAACCCTATTATGATGCATGTGCCAGGATAGTAAAAAAAGCCCCCTTTCTCCAGGTTCTCTGGGAATTAATCCTGGCTAGATGAGATTGAGTGTGTTGTAATGTGGGAGTACAGCAGTTGGGGAGAAGCTGTGCTCTGTGCTGAGAGGCTCTCTCCGTTTGTTATCCCAAACAGTCACGAATGACAGAGAATGTACAGAGCTGTGCCATGGGGCAGGTGCTGGGGCAGGGCTCCTGGCATCCTAGTGGAGACAGGTGTCTATTCCTAACAGTGTCCCTACTCCGCTCACATTTCTCACTTTGTTTTAGCCCTGTGTGTTTTCCTTTAAAAGCAGCAAAAATAACATCCCAATCAATGTCCTTCTGCATCTCATAAAAAGACCAGATTCGTACTGCTTATCCAATGCTGAGAATTCAGCAAGGGGCTATCAGTGCTTTTCACAGGATAAAAAAATAAGGCAACCCAAAACTCAGAAACTTCTGTACAGAAATTTTGTGTTTGCTAGGTATGAGTTCTTCAGAGTATTTTTAAAAAAATTTTAGAAGGATTTCTTGAAATCTGTCCTATGACCATCTCTAGGCAGATATAAATAATGTAAAATTTTAAATATGCAGATATTGGTGGTTAAATGTCTGTCACCCGCCTGCCACCACAGGCTGGGAAAAATGTATCTTTTTAAAAATCTGCACTTAAAGGTCAGATAACTTGACAGAGTTCAGAAGGAAATCATATTTCTGAATGCAAAATTGTATCACTTTGAACATTGACTTACCAAACACTCCTAACTATCAGTACCAAACCCTCTTCCCAAGTGCCATGACCATACCTGAGGACATTGGCGGATTTATGTTACTGGATGAGAGATGTGACCATGTCTGCATTTCATTATTTTTCTGGTACATTTTCTTGTTGGAGTGCTGTTTTCATAGGGGCGAAGGCACTTTCTTACCCATTTTATGGTACCTGGTGTATCAGGACTCTGTACCTTGTGCCACCAGTGTGTGGAGTGTCCCCTGCCTTGAGGACGTTCACAATCTCCCATGGCATCCTGTCCTTTGATCACTGCCAGCAGCACTGTCAGTCCCTCGATGTGATCAGGTGCTTCTCAGCACCATCACTGCCTCTGTACCTCAACTGGGATGCACCCCCAGCCTGATTGGCCAGGGACAGCTTTTGATACAAATACATCTCTTGACTAAAAATAATTTTACTTATATGTGCAGCTGTGTGTGTGTATATAAAAATGAAACATATATATTTATAGAAGTTATATATATATATATGTATTTATAAAAGTTATATATATATATATATGTGTGTGTGTGTATGTAAATGATCTTTTGAATAAAATACATATCTGGACAAATGTATGGTCTGAAAAGCGCTCGTGTGGCTTCAGGCAGGGTGCCTGCGTGTGCACACAAGTGTGGGTGGTGAGCCAGCGTCCCTTCCTGGAGGTGTCTGACCAGGACCCTGGTGTTGGAGGCATCCCCATCTGGGTACACACGATGACTGCGGGCAGCGTGGCTGGGAGGAACATTCTGCTTGTGTTTAGCTGGTGACAGTGGCAGAGGACCGCGGTGTTTGTTGCAGTGTAGTGTGCTGTACAAAACAGAATTACTCTGACACCTCTCGCCTTGTTGCCATTGACCACAGGTTTGTTTGTTCATCACCCCAGCGGTGCCACGGGCTGCGTGGGCGCGCGGCGTAATTGATCTGTTTACTCGGCATTTCCCATGTGGCCACCGTGTTGTGGCAAGGACTTTTATCTTTTGCTGTGGCAGGTGACAGCCCGAGTGAGTGTGTGTGTGCCAGCCCAAGGGACTGAGTCACAGCCCTCCCTCTGCCTGGGACCAGCGGCACTTCCCCTTTCCCGATGGGGTGAGACGCCGGCCAGTTTCCACAGGACATCTTACCAGCCTGTATATTGTGACAGCAAGACCAACTTTCTCTGTAACCCAAACCAGTGAAAAGTAAAATCCACCTCACCACATCAGTTTTGTTTTCACTGCTGGCTCAACCTCTCCTCTCCCTCTGGCAGAGCCCTGCACAGTCATTCAGTGCCTGGCTTGGGGGTGGTGTGGTTGTTAGCTCCGTGGTGTATGACCCATTTATTTTCATAATACTTAGATACCCACGCTTCTGTGGTGTTCAGCACACAGGTCCTGCGACCTAAATCCTTGGCAGGAAAGCACACACCTGATTTCAGCAGCATGCATGGAGAGCAGCCGGCTCTGCCCATGCCTTGCCAGGAGCTGTGGAAAGGTGATGCGCTTTTGGGTCTAGCGGGCAATTGATGAGCAAGGACAGGTAAAAGTACATTTTTCTGGAGCCAGCACCTCGTCTTCGATCATTTCATTGAATACTGATTGCTAGCTGGTAGGACATATTTCCTGTTACGATTTACAAAGAGTTGAGACATAAAAGCGTTGTACTGGATCATTTTCTCGCTATAATAACTTGCACTTTCAGCAACAGCAAGATGATTAATGGCACAAAATTGTTCACTCTCATCATCTCCAGACATGGCATCACCCTCCTGTTGGATCTGGTCTCAAGACGGACCTTTTTTCCTTTATTTGTTTTTTACTCAGTTAGTTGAATTCGTTTTCTGCAGGTTTTCAGATGATAATAACATTCATGCTTGTGTTACTTTCTGTAAAGGGAAAGAATCAGGCATAGGACACACAGGAGAGTAAACTGGCATCATAGTAGACCTGAGAGTTTTATGTGTAAAATTAAAGAGTAATTTGCAAAGTGACTTGAAGTAAAGTGGATTTAAACACAATGAAATCATCCTTGACAGCAATTTGTTTGAAGTTCTTCTACTGTTATGAGTGTAAAGGGATTTTTTTTTAATTGCCACTTTCTGGGTAGAGTATTCAGCATAATTTCTCACAGGTAAGTGAAGCATTAACTCCTTGTACCTCAATAGTTTGGGCAGTGGGGAAAAAACTGAGAGTTAGGGGAAAAAACCTTCCCTACTTCATCATTTGAAAATCAGTCAGTGGTGAGCTAACTCAGAGAAGGACTTTACCAGGGACACTGCTACTGGGAAAAATGTATGGAAATCCCACAGAACCCTGAAGAGTAGATATGCACAGCATGTGAAAAGTCTTCAATGTTTAACAGAATATAATGGCACTCTAGATATAAACTGGAAAAGAAGTAACAGCAACTACCTAGTTTGCATCCCTTGTTCAGATGAGGCATGAGTTTTGGGGCTTTTGCATTTATATACTTTTGCTGTAGGTGTTGGAAGTGTGGGTGGCCACGAAAAAGCAGTGGTTACAATAAGATTTTCCATTTATTGCCCTTTGTGTACAACTAAAAATAAGATTCAAATGCTTCAGCATTTGTAGAGCAAGCATAATACTTCTCTCAGCTCTGATGACTGGCTTGCCTGCAGCTTTGGCTCTGTCTGGTGGGTGAGTCCTGGGTTTTAATGCTTGTAAATGAATCTCTGTTGGAAGGAGAGTCAGAGCTTACTTGTGGTGTGGTCTGGCTGTGTTAATTCATCAACTTCTTATTGGGAAAAAAAAAAAAGAAAAAGTAGTTAGGCTTAGTACATAACTAAAAGGTGGTGATGAAAGAATTTTGGAAGCAGAATTGTTCTGCTGTCTGGAAAAGCAGCTTTGGAGAGGACTGAAAGATCTTTAAAGTCAAAACTTCCAAAACTTCACTGATGTACCTTGAATTGTTGATCCAGAACTTCATCTTCTGACAAAGAAAAAGCGAAGGAGAAAAAAAAGGGAAATCTATACAAATCTGCCGAGCTTGTGAAACAAATTCTCAGGGTTAACTTTTGGCAGATAAAATGCTTTTGGTTTGCTTTTTAGGGTGACTGTTGAAATACACTGTCTGATGCTTTTCCCGGTAGTTGCTCTGGTTAGGAATCCACTAAACCAGTTGCAGTATCTTGAACTACTAAATGTGTTCTGACCACATTAATTGATACGTCAGCTCATGGCCAAGAGAAATATTAAAGAGAGATGTCAGTATATGCAGGGAAATTCGTAGCTTCATGGTGTCAGCTTTGGTGCTGTCCCAGCTTCACTCATTAAGTCGTTGTGGCATTTCCAGAGAATGAGTGTGCCTGTGCGTGTCAAGCTTCTCGGTCTGATATCACTCTTGTGATGGATGGGAGGAAAAAGTATCTATCTAAGAGCTGCAGGACCAAAGGTAGAGGCTGAAAACTCGCTTTCTGCTGTGTGGCAGCTTAAGCATCACTGCTTTCTTGTCACTTTGTGACCTTACCAGCTTTGCCAGGCTTGGCAAGGTAGCAGAGGTGTTAGTCTTGAAAATCGTACTTCATCAGACAATAGGTTTTCACTCTGACTAACACCATGTGGTGCGGAGGATGTGGGGTGCTGGCAGCACTTAGAGACACACACGCTTGTTCCATGGACTAGTCGCACTGTCAATGGTGAGTCTTTCATTAGGCAATATGAAATCCCTTTAAATTAGCTTGGTGTAGTCCTCCCTCTCTTCCTAGGAGAGCTCAGTGCCTGTCATCGCTGCCTTATTTTTGCCTTTTTGCTGAAATGTGCCTTTCTGCTTTTACATCTGTGCCTGCTCATTGGACCAGCTCTTGCCTTGATGCAAAGTACAAATGGCAAGAGAGCTGATGCAGTAATCAAGACTTCAAACATTTCAGATGGGAAGGGGCAAAACTTCAGCAATTACTAGTTTCCCCCACAGTGGTTGCTGAAGGGAATTACATTACTTCTGTTATAATCACCTGCATGCCTCAGTCCTGTAGGTGCCCACATGCTGACAAGGGGAGTAATCGTTTGCTGTAATTTTTTTTTGTGGATTTTTCCCTTTTTCAGCACAGTTTTAGAAGTGTTTTTTAGTCTCCACCCACCCTTCTTTTTGTACTGCTGTGCCTGCTGCAGGTGAGTTCAAACATGATGGCTTTAAAGATAAAGACAGGAGATAGTGCAACATGTGCGTCATGTGGCAGCGGCACCCCTGCGCTGATCGCTGCTGCCGCAGTTTCCAGCGGGCTGAGACATGCTGGACTCTTCCAGGGGTATCGCCACACAGGCTATTTTTAGAGATAGCTCACAGGGTGCATTGTGCAACTATCAGTACCCACTCTGTGCTCTTCATTTTTTCCCTTGTATGGCGATGAGGTTTTTAAGGTGTTTGCCTTTCTCTTGAAGACGTAGAAGGATCTCTTTTTGATTTTTTTTCACTACTTGTAGAGCTGCTCTGGGGAATCTGTGAAGTTGTGTTTTCTGTACACAGTTTGAAGGGAACAGTCCTACATGTAGCCACTAAATTAGGATTAGTGTAAGTGACACAAACAATGTGGTTGAGATTTTCAGCTGAAGAGCTCCAAACCTTTTGGGTTGCAGAGCAGAACTGCTAACTTGGGAAACCCCCAGCTTGTTTTTGTTGTTTTGGTTTTTTTTTAACTTTGCCACAGAAAACAAGCTGTACTCAGGCATTTTTGCAGTTGTCATAAACTCTCTCTGTGGCTCTCAGCTTCTGGAGTCCTTTGAACAGCTGCCTCATGCTGTGCAGGAGGTCCTGTGAGACAGTGACAGCAGCAGATGCTTTGGGACGTGGTGCAGCCTCACAGTGGGAGCAGAGCTGGACACAGCAGTTCACTGGTGGCTTCTGCCCATCACTGCTGGAGGAGCAGGGCTGGCCAGGCACAGCCTCCTTATTGCATTGCGCAAATAATGCAAAAACATTAGCAATGGAGATTTGCTGTAATGGTGTATTTTAAGTGCGTCTCTGCTCTGCCAGCTTCACTTTTAATGCACTCGGTTAAGGAGTGCTTTGGAGGTTGCTGCTAATGGATGAATCTCCCAGAAAATTGGAATTTTGAAATAAGATTGACACTTTGGAGTGAGAAATATAAATCTAATGAGAGTATTTCGGCAGAGGTTTGTAATTAGGAATGAATGGAGGGAATTTGTACACGCAGTCTGCAGAAGGGCACAATGGAAGGTGAAATTGCACTCTCTGCACTGAATGAGGGATGAAAGCCAATGTATCAGTGTCATGGCATGACAGTGTAGAGTATAAATGATACTGTCACTGAGCGCTGAAGAAGGTATCAAGGGAATTCCACTCCAGTAAATTACATTACTTAGACAGACCTGAAGGCATTGTGTCTGAATGATTGGAGGGAAAAAAGGTTGTCAGCACAAAGCAGAAGATATTACAGAACAACTGGCTGCAGGCTTGGAAAGCAGTGTTTTTCTGATGTTTACCATGCAAAGCTTTTCAGATGCTATTTAAATTTCTTGTTTGGTTGAATTAGAAATGTATTGATGAAGCAAAAGTATTTTTTTGAGATGGTGTTTGGAATGGATACCAGCCTGCAGCAAAAGGCATGAGCATGCACAGCTCCCATTTTTTCATTAGAAATTGGGACTTCTTCAGACTTGAGAAAAATCTAGTCAGGTGTTCCCAGCTCAAGCAGTGTTTGTTAATGCATTGCTTTATTTCACTGAGGACTTCCTTTTTGGCCTGGATTTTGCTTATGGGGTAATTCTAGCATGGATTTGTTAGGAGAGATGGATTGCTATTGTTCTCACTAGCAGTGAGGGGCTGGACTGTGGTGAGCAGCAATGTATCACAGGACATAAACTTTAAGGTCTCATTTAGAGGAGTAGTGAGGTCCATGATCAGGGCAGGTAGGAGCATGATGTCACAGTGAAAATGCAGCAAAAATCCAGAGACTTACCCTCTCAGCATGTATGCACTAATGCATCACAGTGTGTTCCTCACACTGTTCTGCTTTTTGCCCACCAAACCCCACTGCTAATGCCAGTCGCAGCCACAGTGATGAGTGGAATAGTTATTTCTCACAATTTTATTCTCTGTAACAACCTACTACATCCACCCGCACAGGGACAGTACCTTAGAGGTGGAGTTTAACTGCTTGTCTGTCTCTGACTTCACACACAGACAACACCTACAAGCTCCTGTAATTTCCTAGTTTGCTCATGGGTGAGACAGCCCAGTTCCCCCAGTTTTCCCAAACTGCTGCTTAATGATAAAAAATCTGTTCCCCGAAGATGCTACGTTTCATCCTGTGGTGCATAATAAGCTCTGCGTGTCTTGGGGCTTCTTGTAAAACTTCAGCAGTCTTTGTCTTTTTTAAAAACATATTTTCCCACTTGTCTACTCATAAAAAACATCACTGAAAGTACATGCTATAGGTAATAATAAGGGAGCAGGCTTTGTTCCTCCTCTCCAAGACTTGATTTTTGGCAAAGCTCACACAAGGCAGGAGGATGGACATGCAACACAGTTTTAGCAGTCCATAGAACAGGCTTCTTCACTTGGAAATGGTGATTCAAGTTGTGGGAGCATTAACCAGGAAATATGGCCGACTCTATGCCGACTCTAGGAAGGTAGCAGTTCAAATGCTCCCATGGAAAGAATTCAGCCCTCACAGCCTGTAACTGGAAGCCAAAGCATCAAACCCACAGCGTGTGTGGAAAAGCAGCCAGGCATCTGTGGAAAAGAAAATGCCCTGTATGGGATGGGATTCAATAGAAGAGCAATTTAGTGGTGGGTCCTGATCATAGCCAAAGGTGAGTGGGAGGAAGCAATTTCTATCTATACCTCCCGCATTAGAACTGGGTTGGAGTAATCCAGTGTGTAGGATTCTGCCTGTCTGTCTGTCTGGATAAAAAGGGGAGTTCAGACATTAGAGGTGTAAAGTTTGTCCTTAGACCATCATTGTCATGGGAAACTACTATGCCTGCTTAAGCACCTATTCGTAATAGTATTAAAAATTTGCCGTCACTCACTTCTTCTGTGGTATTTTGTATCAAAAGCTTGCATTTTGACACATCTGGTTTTTTGCATGTTGGGAAAGCAAATGCTTTTTTCTTATATTTAGTGTTAGTCCTGTGGTCATGATCAAGCCATGTTTTCAAAATGTGGTTCTTTGTAGTCATCCGTCAATCCACAGAAGGCCATTAGTTCTCACAGCCATAGCTATTCATATGAGGCTGTTTTCCTCCTCCCATGCTTGGTCCTGCGGCATGAATGCCTATAACCAGCACCTGTGAAGTCACCAGGACCACACAGCGGAGTGATAGGTGCAAAACTGGACTTTAAATGCTGCAGAGTATTATGATTGCAAGAATAGGATAGAGCAGGAGAAGGAATAACCAAGCTCTGCCTTAGGGAAGACTGGGAGACTAACCAGTATTGCTTTAACTGAGAGAGATATTGAGCCTGCTCAGTCAGATTGGTGTCCGCTGGCAAATATATTTTGTTGTGTAAATGGCTCCCTGCGGTCCCAGAAGACTATCATTATCTTTTTCTATCTTGTACATTGGATCTCTAAATAATCAATCTTGGTGCAGTAAAGCTGTGGTTTAGGAAGCATAGCTTGCTAATGAGTCAGTGGTTTAATCTTAATTCTCACTCCTCATGTTTTCAATAACATAGGGCTATAAAGTTTGACATCATAGAAACCTCTCTATAAATTCTCATCTGCTAGCCAAAAAATCAGCCTATTACTTTCAATTCCCCTCTTATCATTAGTGTTATTAAAATGATGATTAATGTGTAAAAACTGCCATTTGCATGAAGTTCACAAAACTGCAATAAAAGACACTTTCGTTCTGACTTGGTAAGGAGAGAGAGAAAAAAAAAAGCAGCTACATAACACTAGTTCTAACAGCAGAGATGTTCATATAAAGACATGTTCTGAACAATAAGATCATTTATCCATGTATGACATAAATATATTGGAATTTAAATATTGAGAGATCTTGTGAAATGCAGCAAAACGCACACCACTGGTATTGTGAAGTTTCCTTTCTCTAAAGCCCTGTTCTCAGGGAAAAGCAGCGTTACTTTTGCTTTGAAAATCCATTATCATAAGGCTTTTTTAAAAAAAAAGTTTGTCGTAGTGCAATATTAAAGCAATTTTATACCCTAAGAGCAGCTCTTTCGTAAGGTAAAATGCAATCCCATGTGTGTATGTAATTGTGGTTTATAAGACTTCTCACAGCCCTAATTTTCCCAAAATTAAGAAAACCACTAACCTTTTTAGGCTTTCCTTTTCCTAATTGATTTTGTTCTCCCTGTCTTTCTTCCACAAAATACTCTTTTTTTAAAATCCCTGCTCAGGAGGAAAAAAAAAAAGGCACAGAATGCTCTCTGGATTCATTGCAAAACACTGCCTGAAGAAAACATTTTAAAAGTTTAGGTTAAAAAGTTTCTGCTTCTTTCAAACTACATGGGTGACACTGCTATTTTGGGAGACCATACCATCTGCTTGTTAACCAAAAAGCAGGGAGATATTCCTAGTTCTAGTATAGATTTTTGGGTTGATTCCAGATAAAATTCCCAACTGATCTCCGCTTGTGTTTGCCCCCTCTATAAGCCAAGGAGAACAGGGCACTCAGCTCTTCTGCCTTCACAGCTTGCAAGGTAAAGATGCTCAGCTTGTGGTCCTGAATAAGACGTGGTTGTTCACAACAGGCACAGTCCATCGTGACGTATGAGGTCCCTGATTATTCCCTGCAGGGGTTGATGTCACAAAAGCTATGACAAGGAGTAAAAGAGCAATATAGTGCCCAGGCCCTGATGTGCCACAGGTGACTGCTACCTGTGGATGAAGAAGAAGGCATTTGGGGGAGGCTTGATTGGGTTCAGTTGCTTGCTTTTGGAGGGTAAAAAGGCAGAAGGATAAGGTTTCCTGGCTCACAGATCAGCCGTCTACCAGACAGTGCAGGTGGAAAAAGTGCAGGAGCTAGAGAGGACAGTAAGACTGTCCTTCCCTAGGTGGAGAGGAATGGCAGGATTTGTACTGCAGATGGATTTAAGGAAGAGGTTGACATGAGTAGGAGCAAGGTGGATTCTATATATTTTGTCTTGTGAGTCTGTGGAAATGGCACAGGGAAACATGGAAATGTGAGAAGATGTTACTGTTGTCCTCCATAGGTGATGAAGACATTTGTCTGAGAAAGGAGAGATTTAAGTCTATATTACATAGCTGGAATATCTGCAAATACATATGTATCATCATTACAGTATCATCCTGACTGGCAAGATGTTTCATCCGATCTCTGTTGACAGAAAAGATTGCCTACTGATAATTGCTTTGCTTAAGTGTCTGATAATATGCCAAAAATGAGAGCATTCTCTGTTAGGTCATCTTTAATTATGCATGTGCCACCTGTCAGCTTTAAATCTGGAGAAGATTCGTTTTCTCATTGGATTTAGAGTAGGGAAGAGAGCCTTTAACAAGAGGACTAGGCTGTTGCAAACAGTGTCTATGGGGGAGTTTCACAAGCAGTCTCCTCATCATCCCTAGTCATGGATACCGCTGTTGGCACATGCGGAAATATTTGAAATATTGCCTAAGCTCACTGCTGTAGTGATGGGTTTCACAGGAAGAGGATTTCAGACCATCTGTTGCATTTTTGAGTTTCCATCTTTCCCCATTTCAAAGGGAGAGGGAGCACTGAGGTGGGGGAGGACATGTGGCAAGTTGTGGCTCCTTTGGCAATGCTGGGAGGAAATACCCCCCAAAAGCCATGTGAGGGAGTTATTCACTTACCACTGGTGAAAGCACACAATAAAACTGGTCAGGCCAGTACATGCCAAAGTAATAGGAAATTAAGGGCTCAAAAGACTGAGAAATTATGAGGATGGGTGCTTTGCAGAAAACCTCAACAGGGAAAGAGGGTAAAGATCTCTGAGGATATTAAATTAACAGGGTTGCCATTACCAAGCCTACTTATGATATTAAAAATTATATTGGAGAGGAAATTTATCTTTGTAGAGAGTGCGGAGGGAGTAATTGTTTGGGAATAGTTGAAGGGATTTTCAGTTCATGGGAGAATACTAGCTGTTTATTTGGGACAGTAATAGATTTTAGGAATCTCCTTGGTTTTCTGGTCTCCTTTATTCCAAGGACAGTGTGGTTGGATGTTTTCTGAAATGCACCATTTACACCAGAAAACAGAAAAGGTCTTCGTTAAGTTCACCTGCTTTTGGCAGAAGAGAACATCACTTGCACTGTCTAATGTTGCTCCTGCCGCTTCTTGCCTATGTATGAGTGGCTTGTGCTTCCCCCTCTCTGGGATTTTGGTTTTCCAGCTTCTGTCATCACTGCCTGAGCCTCCTGGAAAGGATTCCTCAGTTACACTGGTTAGCTGACACTGAGCGTTTTTCCTGGTAATACCTTCAGCCAGAGCTATTTCTGAAAATCTGGGATTTGGAACAGTAGGTCAATTTGTAAAACAATGAGCAAAGAGGGACAGATGGCTGTGGATACGAGAGCATGTTTCTGTTCATCTCCGTTTGGCTTTTGCTGATGCTTCATTCTTGTGCGAGCATTTGAGACTGTCGCTTTGCATCAGTTACGTGCTTGTTGCTCCTTTGCTTGAAAGACTGGCCTGTGGCAATTGTCATGTCCCCCACTCTGCTCCAGTGGGGCTCCAGGGCACGCTGCCTCTGCAGAAGCTTGCAGTGCCTTTGCACCCAAGCACATGGAAAGGGTTTGCAAGACAAGTGGATTTTCTGCTGGAAAACCTGGCTGTGTTTTTCCTGACCTTTTCTCCCAGCAGCTACCCTGGGCGAGGCTTTCCTGATGATTCCTTTGCTCAGGGTAAGGTTGCCAGACTCACCTTTCTTTGTTATTCCTGTGTAAATGATGACAACTTCTCCATCCTGTGTTGTGCTGCTGGGTTTTGCTCAATTCTTAGACAGATTCTGATTGATTCACTTGCTTGCTTCTGTCTCTCTAAGTAGTGGTGCCAGTAGCATCACTTTGATGTAGCTGCATTTTACAGACCTGAAATGGAAAAACGTGGGCGTGTGCCACAACCCTTCTCTCCTTGCTCATGATTCATTCAGCCCTTCTTTTCACCCTCATATTTCATGCTAGAAGGCTCTCCAGTCTTGCAGTGATCACTGGAAGAGATCTCTTTTGTACAGGCTCCTTCATTAAATACTAGGGTGTATGCATCCCATTATCCCTGTGCTACTGCTGAGCCGTGCAGCACCACTGGGCACTGCAGGAGATGTCCTGTTCACCGGTTTGAGGAACAGCCATACTTAAACAAATGTATTAGTTGGCTTTTGTCTCTGAAGACAGGGACAACTAGATGAGATTTAAGAATACCTGTAAGAATTGAAATACTTACTTCAAACCATATGAGTTCTTCTGGCTTGAGAGATGTGGCTTACATAGTCCTCAGACCATGGCTGGTCCTGGGGGCTCTTTCTTGTCCTGTATTTTACAAATTATTACCTAGACTATCTAGAGTAGTTTTTCTGTAAAACCTTCCTGTTCTCAAACCTGGGATGTCCTATCTAATGACTACATCCCTCTTTTCTCTCCTGGACTCCTCATTGGAGCTTGTCCACTGCCTTAGTCACAGGAAGGGCTTCAGCTATCCTCTCCATTTCTCACAGGGACACGCATTTAACAGTTCTCTTGTAACCTTTGGTGTGTTGCTGGTTTTAGGCTTTGCATGTTTTCCCTCCCTTTTCAATCCTTTAGAAACACTACAATAAAATTCTTAACATGTCAGATTTTGTATCTGTTATAGTAGAGACTTCCTACAGGATTCATACTTTTCCTTCCATACCAGTGCAACAGTGCCTGATAGTGAAGCTGATGAAATTCAGAGTGATATGTTTACATGGAGCTATCTGACTGTATACACTGCTAGTTTTAAGAGGAAGGGGAACCCTTCTTGGGGTAATTAGTTTTGCCATGTTTATAGATACGATCTCTTGCTGAAGCATGTTTTTCCTGACTCTGAGGCGGCTGCTGACAGCTGATATTACAGGAGTTCATTGGGAGTCTCATGGTCCATGTGTCCTTATGTATACACAGCACAGACAAGATGAAGCCAGGGAGAGATAATGAAGGCAGTGATGCTAAACCTTCTCCTAGTGCCCAGTATTGAAGTATTTGAACAGATAATGTGAGCCATATTCCAACTCCTGTCTAGGCTGTAACAATCAGGAAAATCACCTTTTCCTTTAACAGATTTTACCAATCTGGTTGAGCAGCCAAGTCAGGGGAATCATTTCTTCTTACTGCCCTGGCAGTGGCAGCAAAAGCTCTTGAATCAGGGGGTTTGCCTGTGCCCCTGTGGCCCACCAGCACATGAGGGTGCTGCCACATCTCCCTACATGCCCTTCTGAGGCGTAGGGGCAGAGCTGTATGGGGACCCTGTAAGTGCCACCGTCAGGTTTTGCGGTCTTTCCACCGCAAGTAAGTTGGCAACACGGCGCTGAAGAACCACGGTAAATACACATAACCTTCTCGAAAAGTTCAAGTGGGCAATCAGAGCACAGCAAGTGGCTGCTTTTACACTTTGGTTGTAGAGTGATTCTGGAGGGATTTCAAGGAAATCTCTTGATAGCAGGAAGCTACTGCTCTCAGTATTCAATGAAGGAGCTGCACCTTCTGCGCCTGGTGCCTCCTTCCCTGGGCTGCTTAATAAATACGTGAGTGTGGCCATTATCAGCCGAGCTCCATTTCTTTTGCCTGTGCTAATGTGCTAGTATTTTATGTCACATCAAGTGAGGAGGGAAAGCGGTGATATGAAGCCATTCCTCCCATTCCTTAAATAGGATTGATGACCACAGCTTAACAGCATTCCAGGAAAAAGACATTTGATTGAAGGTGGGCAGAGCCTCCCCTGAGATGCTGAATAAGGATGTTCATCCTGGTAATGACTTGCCTTTGCCAGTTTCAGAGCAGGTGTTTCTACTGCAAATCCTGCATTAGCTTGCTGCAGTAAAATGTGCACACACATATCTAAAGGTACCTCTTTGATTTTCCTCCCCTGCCTCCCCCCACCTCCCACACAGGCCAAGGGAGCCCCATCGGCTCATTGTCAGCTCCATCTCCAGGTAGTTCCTCCAACAGCACCTGCTTGTTGCCCTTTGGTGCCTCTTCAGCCCTGAGGAGGTCTACTCTGCTGTGCAGGAGCATCAGCGAGCTTTCTACACACTCTGAGCTGGGATTCCCTCTGGACCACTGCAATGAATATTGCAAAAAACTGCACTGAGCAGGAGAGGGCATCGTGCTTTTATGTGCCATGGCTTGCCAGTTTGAATCACATCTGTTGTGTTGCAGAGGGGAATATTGCTTTGGTTGCAGTGAGTTAGTGGAGTGCTAGCAAGTCTCATTTCTAAGGGGTCCTGGGCTTAAGTCTCATTTCATCTGTCACCAAGAGAAGGAATCTACTCTGACAACTTCTGCAAATGCTGGTTTCACTTTTGTTTATTTCTTCCCCAGCCATGTCCTTTGTTTCTGAAATGCTGTTTACATACCACAATTTTTTTTGGTGCAAATCAATTAGCTTTAATTTCCCTCTCAACTACCTGGTTTTTATCCCATTGCTTCACCAGCATCCTGTTGTTAATTCACATGATTATGCAATGTGATATCCCTCCCTGGTTAGCAAAATGTTAGAATAGCTGTTGGCAGCTTTTGGAAGAGTAATCAGCAAATAGGAATTACTCAAAAGATGTGCACACTAGCCTAAGTAGGCATTTTCCAGCTGTCTGCAAGTTCAAAAACTCGTAGGCACTTTTTGGGCTCTAACACAAGATTAATTACTTGCTACTACAAAAGAACATTTACAAAAATGTGTAGTGTGCAATCCAGACTACTGTGTTTTGTTCCTTAAACTGGAAGTGGACATCTTTGTCACAAAGAGCAGGATTTTTTCAGTGCTTGGCAGTCCTTTTCCTGAGGAGCTGAGCCTCTTCGTTACAAGGGGATGTCACACTCAAAATCAGTATAGTGAGAGCCGCCTAAGAAAGTGCTGGGGGCTTGGTATAGCCGAGTCCTGGCGCCACAGGGCGTAGCTGCTCCTGCGTGGGCACAGCGTGGTGCCAATGCCTTTGTGCTGAACACCTGAGCCAGGAGCCCCAGCTCTCGAGCCATCCCGGCCTAGCCCAGGACATGTTCCCTTTCTTTCTAATGCACAGGAATTGCTGTCCACAAGGCTTTCTATAGAAAGGCATTCCCACTGCTGTGCCTCTGTTTTGCATGAAGAAGCCCTTGTAAATCAAATACAGCCGCACAGCTGCTCTAAAGGTTTCCCTTTTATCCACGGGCAGCTACTATCAGCCTGTTTTTATTCCTTCTCATTCCCACTCTGTTGCTCCTCCAGGATCAGCCTGAGGGCAGCTGGATTTCTGTTTGTTCCCTGCAGTAATAAGATAGTTGATCCCTGATGGTGTGGTGGAGAGAGGGGACAGGCAGAGGGGAAGGGCATGGCTGGTGTATTTGAACTGCTTGACAGTTTTATTTTAAGCTCAGGGTCTTCTTACCACATCCGTAGCCTCTTCTGCTCTCTGCCTTTTGCTTGACATCTCTTGTGCCTAATTCTCTAATCAACTGGATTATCATTTCTTCACATCGTGTCCTCACCCACTCTCTAGCCTTTCACCAGCAATTATCTCTCCCCTCTCATCTCTTCTCCACTGACACTTCTCCCTGCTTGCTTCTCTGAGTGCCTGTGACTTTTCTCTCCCCTCACCTCCCAGCATCATCCACCTCCCAGAGGGAGAACAGACAATTTCCATGAATCTTCTTTCTCAGCATTGCCTTCATTCCCACTGCTCTTTCAAGCTCCTTGGCAGTCTTTCCCCTCTCAGTTCTGGGCAGTGAAACATCTCTCTCTCTGCCGCCTGCACCCTCTTTTCTGCTCCTTCCCAACAGCCTTACATACTCGCTGTAGTATGCAATGCTTTATCTTCAGCTTCTTCAGTTTCTTTTTGGTCACTGAAAACACTGGACAATAGACAGTCTTTCTCACAATTCATTTCCCTGTTCTCACTCCAGCCCCTCTGTCTCCCTGGAGGCAATGGAGCCAGGACTGGGCTCCTGCCTCCTTATTCTACAGACCTTTCTCTCTGGAAACTTATCTGGCTGTCCCTCCTCTGCCTGTCCTTCTGAGCAGCTCTTGATCCATGAGCCTTAGCCTCTTCAGCACTCTTTCTCCAAGGTAACCCTGATCGTTTCCATTCATTTTTCTTGAACCTTTCCACACATCCATAATAACAGAATTCTTAACATCCTTGTGGATATTGCTCCCGGCTCTTCCCCATCCTTTCAACTTTTCACCATTGCCTCTGGATTTTCCCATTTCAGAGGGGTTTTTTTACATCTCTGTCCTCCTTTATTATTACTAAAAACATTTGCACAAACATCTTTTTCAGGATTCTAATTTTTCCGCTTTCTTGTTCTCATTTTGGAAAAATTCTTGCAACATGTAGCAGAGAAGAATGCATGTGTGCATATGTACTTCAGGTGAAAAATGTGTGGAATAATGGCTACGAATTATACTGAGACACCTAATTGGTAGACTAAAAGGAGCATTTCTTCCTTAATATAAGGATGGATAGCTCTGTTGATAGGACTCTTAGTAGAGACATGTCATTTTTTAATGTTTGAAAAGCTCGTTCCAGGTGACATGAAACACACAATGACAATCATACATATTTTTTAAGATAGTAGTTAAATATTGTGCATATGTGTGCACACATACATAGATATATGTCTATATGTGTGCATATAGATATATGTACATATATATGAGTGGGGATATATATAGACACACACATATATAACTATAGGCACATGCACATATATGTCTGCTTTTAAGACATTATATTGGAGAATAGCATACTGTGATGGAATAGCATCATGTCATTCATAATCCAGTGGTGGCTGTCCTGTATTTCATCAAGCGACAGGTATTTATTTAAAACATTTTAACATTCCCTTGAGCATATAACCAAACTGTGTCTTACTAGCACTTTGAATTCTTGAGGTAATGGCATGAATCTGTGGATAGACTTACCTGATCTTGACCTCTGATAAATATAAATTAACTGAGCCTATTTCTACAAGACTTGAATTGTCCTAATGGCCAAATCGTCACATAGTCTGATAGTTCAATATGATCTGTTCCTCTCCTGAATCTATGTCTCTATGCAGTCCAGTTTGTCTAAAAAGATTGGGTTGGGTCCTGCATAACAATGTTTACATTCTTATGACAGTCCAAGAAACAAAGTTCACTGATTTAGTTAGAAAGATTTGTTATTTTTTAACTAATTTATTTTTTTTTGTTGCAGTCTGCAATATAGGTTATGTACATTTAGGTTAGGCAGAAGTTGAGGGGGAAGAAGTAAGAAAAAAGCATGCTTGTTTTTACATTGAGGACTGTTCTCTTTTGCATGAGACAAACTCCCTGGCAAGCACTAGAGTTTGCCATCTAGGCTGGTCCCCTTTTTAGCACAAAAATTGCTGTAGGGGTTTGCAAGCGCAGGGAAATATTGATTGTTTCCTAGCATGCTGTTTGTATTACATATTTCAGTTAATAATTAGTAATGCTTTTAGATTAGTTTCTTTTGAAATACTAATCAATGAGCTTTATAGATAAACATGCCACTTTATACATAAACATACCATCTCCAGTGGAACATAAGAGTTTTATTTTATCCTATATTGTTTATATGATATAATTATTACTCTTTCATTTAATCTCCTTGTCCTCACATTTTTATGGCTTGATCCCGCTTGTTGCAGGCAATCTGAAATCTAATTAAAGGGCATGGATTAATGGCACTCAACACCTTCACAAGTAAGTGCTGGAATGTGCCAGCTACGTCCTGTTGCATGAAGACCTCCTGATGCTTCTTACTCTATGTGTGCAGCAGAAACAGGACTGACTGCCTTGTGTCTTGTAATTTCCCTCTATGAAGCCTTATTTTCAACCACAGTAGGTTTTCCAGACTTCAGGTGCACAGAGTCACAATTTCTTTGCTGTGATGTTCTCTCAGACTGTAGCTGGAAAACCACCTCCAAAGTGTTTCAGCTGAGGGGGAAATATAAAGGAAAATAAAGCCTGAAATTATGTGTTGATTTCCCAACGTTCAGCATTTTTTTCAGCTCTTCTAAAGCTCTGGTGCCCTCATGCTGTGGAGCAAAGACATGAGATCTCAACTGGAGAGTGGGCTGGGACCATGCTGCAGCCCTTGCTGGAAATCCATCTGACCAACCAGAATGTTTGCTAAGGAAAGCCCAGGGCAGCTAGTAGCTGCTGCTCAATTCTTCTTCGAAAGTCAGGTTTCTGACAGAACAGAGGGACCTGCAGAGCTGTGCTCTGCTTGCTCCATCTCCGTTTGGTGCGATGTTGCAGACTGCTGGGGTGGGATTTTGCAGACCAGTGATGGTCAGCCAGTTCTGCTTGGGAAGCAGGAATCTGCTGGCTCCTACCCTCATCCTCACCCCCGTGGGCTCAGGGGTCAGGTTACACAATGGCACCTTCAGTTTGTTTAAAGCAAGGAAATTATGCACAAAAGCTGTTAAAAGAATATAAGGTTGTCAAGTCAAGTGAGAAATGTTATAACATCTCCTGCACAGCCTTCACTTGAATCCTGCGTGCATGTAAATTTGACAATCTTTAATTGCATGTCTCCAAGATCTGTGGAGAATATAGCTTCTCAATTCACATCAGAAAAATCATACAGACTTTTCTCTACCCAAAAAAAAAAGCATTCTCTCTTAAAGATTGTCCAGACTGTAGGTACGGGCGTACATTTCATCAGCCAGGCAAAGCTTCCGTAGGTCATAGCTGCCCAAAACATAGCCCTGAGCAAACCTGCCATGGTCCTGAAGGAAGTGTGGCGGTGGCGATTGCCTATGTGCGGGCAAGGACCTCACTAATTTCTTTTGTATTGTCCTCAGATATGTTACAGCCAAGGTGTCCTGGAGTGTCTGTCCTCTTGTGGGTGGAGAGGAAAGGGAGAAAGTAGCAGCAGGTGACACTCACCATGCTGCTGAGGGTGGACAAGGCTTGGGATTTCGTGGGTCTCCAAGCTCAAGTCTGCAGAGACTGTGGGGAATGTCTGGTTTCGGTGGCCTCTCTCTCTACCAAAAGTACATTCCCCTTGAAGACAAATGAGCAGACGGGGGCTGTAAATAACCATAGAGAGAGAGAGAGTGACATCAGTGAATACCCAACCGCACAAACCAGCCTTACGTAAGTCTGATGTAACTCTAAACAAGTATGTGTGAATATAAACCAGTAGGATTGCACAAGAATCACATTGTTTGGCATTTTATTAGCCACGTTTCTAGCATTATGGGAGAGGCATTGGAGAGAGTGGTACATGAGCAGGAATCCAAAAGATTTTCAGCTGGAGTGGTTCTCTTAAAAATGGACTGGAAAATACAAGTTTGCCACTTGTTGCGTGAGAAAATGAAGCAAGAAGGGAAGCAATGTGTCAAACAGTATTATTTGTGGACAGTCTTAAATAACATGAATCACAGGGTTTCAAATCCCTTACAGTGACCTTGTGCAATCAGAGTACATCATCTGCTAGGAGATTATGAATTTATGCATGCACTGTACTCAGAATTGAAAAATATGTTTTCCAAAGTTAGAATCTGTTTTGTTGGCATAACATTGCATTTAAAGTAAAAAGCGTTGAACGCACTGGGAATTGTTGAAGAATATTCTGCCAGCTCTCAAAATTATGATTTTACACTGCCATCAATAACAAAAAAGTTACTCTAATGAGAAGCCATTCTGGTTAAATGAAGAAATACAAGTAGTGATAAAACATTTATTAATTTAATATCCAAAAATGGAAAATGGAAAAGGCAGAAGTGTTCCCCAGGTATCTTCTGTATTTGAAACTGTGGAAGAGGATGTGTCCATCCTGTGCAGCAATATGGAAAGACGAGAAAGTTTGCTGTATATAGCAAAGGAGGATCTGAGAGGGTAGAGTGGTTGAAATTAAACATTCTCACATCCTACTAATTTTTACATGCAGAAATTTTAAAGGAATAACCAAAAAGCTCTCTTAAGTGGCTGGTAATTTATAATAAATCTTGGGAAATAGGAAATTCCAGAAAATTGGAGGGCTGCCAACTGTATTTCCTATATTTCAAAAAGATAAAAGGGATGTTCCGGAGAACTGATGGCTGGTTTAGCTTGACGTCAGTCCAGGCTAACATAGTCGAAAAGCTATTTCAGAATCTGTCAAGAGAGAACTTGGAGGCTAAAGGTATAGATAATTCCAGTAACAGTTGAGGAGAGAGCCTGTCAAAAACAACCCTGCTGGTTTTCTTTGCTCTGTCAGGATTGCAAGTCTGTGTGATAAAGGCAGCTGTTGATTTGCCTCTAGGAGGCCGGAGTTTGTGGTCCTTTCTGCCTTTCGGGTTTGTGAGCCATATAAGGAATGCCCTGAGATTAAAACTCCCATGACAGAATTTCAAACAGAAATAACCAAGCCACTCTGTTTCCCTGGGATAAAGCATGGCTTAGTTTTGGGTTTGGAGTGTTAATCTCTGACTTGATTTGATTTGATTTGATGGCTTTTACAGCTTTAAGTGTGTTTGAGTACATTGTAGTTCTGTGAGGGTAAAGAAAAAAACAAGCTTCAAAAAGCTTCATGAAAAGCTCAACAAATAATACAAGTATTCTCAAACAATGATAAAATCCAAGTTCTTCTTATAGTGGTCTTTGTAGCGTTAATCCCTCGTTCTTTACCATGGCAAAGAAGATTTCATAAGCTCCTCTGGATCTAACAGGAGAAGGAAAGCCTGTGTTTGCCTTCTGCTATCTTTGCAGTCCTGTAAGAAACTACAGATGCAGATGCTATGTTTGCTTTACTTACCTTCAGAACCAGTACCCAAATACATAAATTCTTTTCTTTTTCTCTGGGCTCCTTCAGACTGCAGGGGTACTGAATCCAAGTGTCCATTTCTGTCTCACATCCTCTCCACACCTTGGCTGCAGTCTGGTAGGTGTTGGCAGGAGAATTGATTGCTTTTCCGTGCACCTTTCTCAGTGGGGTGATTTATTGTCTACAACAGGAAAGGCAGTCAAGTTCCAGAATAAGGGCCAGTCCATGGATAAAGGAACTTTAAATAGGCATCTAGGCATCTATCAGACTCTGAGAATAGTGGGAAGGCTTGTGACTCCTGCTTAAACCTTCTGATAACAAAACGGCAGTTCTCAGATCTTTGCAGGATCAAAACCTCAGTCAGAATCCCTTGGTGTAATCCAGGTATCCCCTTGGCACTTGCTCTGAGTTTCTAAATAGTCATTTCAGTGATCTTCTGATCATTTGGTCATTAGAAAAATGTGTGAAAATTGTTTTTTTGCACATACTGATAGTACTTCCAAGATTCAGATGTGTAAACTGTAGATCCTAATGCAGTAGTCACTAGAATATATTTAGTTAGTTACTTAGTTAAAGATTAGTCAAAACCTATGATCTAGCCATAAAGAAACATTTTTCCCTCAGTTTTCAAAGGAGAACATTATTGTTGGTATCCCTCTGGCTGTGGAAAATGTTGCACAGACAGATAGCAGCCTGCTCTCCAAGGAGAAGGCAACACCTGTATCCTTCCCCGAGAGCAGAAGGTGTGAAGTTATACCCTACTCAAGTCTGTCCCGAATTTAACCCAGTGACCTACTGCATGCGTCCCTGCTCTTCACACATTAATCACAACAAACACATTCCAAAGAACATGCCAGTTTGTGTCCCAAGGAAAGATGAAGGATGTTTTGACCACCTGCTAATTTGCAGGAAAGACGAAAAGCTTGCATTTTAGGAGGTAAAACAAAGAGAGCAGATTTTTCCCACAACAACTATGCAGTATGACATGAGAAAATGGGATTGGGTTGCTTTCGCAGTCTCTGCAATTTGTATCGTCAAAGATGTTCACAATGTTTTTGGCCATAGCCTCTCAAGCAGATAGAACTGCTTCCACCAGTTCTGCAGATAGGCTGGAAAAGCAGTAATTAGTACAGCTTAGTGAAAAAAAAATACTATTATGAGGGAGAACTTTCCTGTTTCCTTTTTTTGGTGGGGTTTTTTAATGGTTGTTTTTTTCCTTTTTGAAAAATTAAAACAATGCTTTTTTGCTAATAACCCAAATTTCAAGTACAGAACTTCAGCACTGAATTCCACTGGAGTTTTAAAGTTGAGAATAGAACATGAAGGAAATTAATAACTTTTATTCAGAGGCTGCCAAAAGGAGCTGCACAGTGCTGTTGTTCATAATTTGTAGCTTCCAAACATTGTTGGCATTAGGGCAATATCAGCTGTGCCCTTGTTCTCACAGACATATTAACATAAGAGATTTCAAATACAGAGGCACCTACTTTACTGTCCTGAGGTATTGTCACACTGGCAAAATAGTGACCTGGATATTTGACAAACCATTTGTACTTCAGCAATTCCATCATTTCAGACAGCATTTCTGCAATGCGAGTTATATGTATATACATACATGTTCACATATGCCCACAGAGGTACACATAAATTATTTAAAGGTTTACATAGGAAAAAGGGTGAAACCATAACACTGTATCACTCCTCAAGCAAAACCCCCAAATACTCATTTAAAGCAAATAAAGCAATGGGCCTTTGCCAGAATTTCCAGCCCCTGTTTGTGTGGAGACCTTAAACTCTTTCAGAGAGCTTACCAAGCTGGAAGGCAAAATAAAAACAAATCACTGCGTCATTTTTCCCTCTCAGATTCTTTAATCAGGCAATCCAGCTCACCCAAGAACAATCCAAAAGGTTGTGTCTTTTACCCAAGGTTCTGAAACCATTGACTGCTTCAGAAGAACATAATATGTTGTTTGTTGTGCTTGGTGGTTTCCTGGCAGTGTTTCAGTGTTGGGCATTCCCCATTCTGCTTTGAATAAGCTATTTTGAGTAGCAGACTTAGTTCCGGTCCCCTTCACTGTAGCCAACTACTGTAAAGAGCAATGTCAAAGCTGTGAGAGGAGATTTTATCAGGAGAGAGTTCTGTGTTTCTTACTTTCCGTATTCATATATGTCAGTTAAGTAGCTTCTGAGAAATAAGGCTAGAGGACAGTTTTTCTGTTGTTCCTGTTTTCCTACCTGGTCTATGTAGAAGGTGTCCCTGCCCATGGCAGGGGGATTGGAACTAGATTATTTTTAAGGTCTCTTCCAAGCCAAATCATTCTATGAATCTGTCTTCCCTGCATTTACCATGCCTCTTTCCTGAGGGCATCATCAGTTTATTTACAGAACATTGAAAATGCATGTTAAACTAAGCCTGAGTCACTCAGTGTAGGAAAATTAGTAGTATAATTATATAATTTTTACTGAGTCATAAAAATATTCATGTGTATACTTTGCCTAGTAGACCTGTATAGAATGTATGTGTCAATGCATGTACTGTGTGTAAACATTATTTGCATGCTAATTAAAGTCCCTAAAGAATGTGAGCTCTCATTACCGTGTTCATCTGGGTTACTCTCTCAAGAAACAATAACAACACAACCCTCTGAAGTCAAGAAACAGATTTTATCTCTATGTGGACCATAAATCTGTTTGGACTCTTCAATGCAACCTCCACTGGGAATCCCTGACTCCTTATGGTGCCAATCTCTGAACAACCTGAAGCACAATTTCTTTAGAGTAAACACCTGGGGTTTAAATAAACATTCATCATGGAGACTACAGGTGTCCTGACAGTACTTTAAAAAAAAAAAAGACTCATTGTAGAAGTGAAGTTGTGGTACATTTTTGCTTGTGTGTGCATTCTGCCAATAGCAAAATCATTGTGAGTAACCAAAATGCTACAGAGTAAAGTTATATTCAGCAGTTCTGTTTAAAGGTCTGCAGAATCAGTCTCTTTTT